>JAQGBJ010000345.1:0-45415 GCA_034698345.1 Sphaeridia pumilis | reverse complement strand
TTCTGTACAGCTTGCATAACCTGCTTATACAGACGGAACGCCAATGTGCCAGACAAGATGGCCAAGCCGGTGTATGCAATGACGCTAATCACCGACATGCACGAGAACAAGATCAAGACCAAAAGGGCTGAACCGAACACAACGCCCGACTTTTTCGGGTCCCTCCAGTACACCAACTCGGACACTGCAAATTCAAAAAACAAACAAACATCATTAGATTCATCAAATATGTCAAACCTCAATGTTTACATACAGACACACACGCGCTGCGCTTTTAACAGCTGCTCCGAGAGCATCGCATCCTGCTCACTCCAGCCTCCTTTTCTCCATCATAATTCGCAATTTTTCTCTACCAAAAGCCTACAAACTCGCCTCCTGACCACCTCAAACCTCCAACTTGGTACTTACAAGGGCCTTCGTCCGGCCTGGGCTCAGCATCATCAGCCGGCCCGTTTCTGTTCTTCCTACCCATATGGACTAGTAGCTGAATTTCACCAAAATGCCGTACAAATCCTCTTGCAATTCAAGCAATTCCACTGCGGGAACAAGCACTGCTGGACTCTCAGCTCCGATGTCAACGACAAACACTTTTAATCTCTTCTACTTGGACCGGCTGTCAACTTCACTGGCGACGCTCAAGCGGCATGCTCCTTCCAAACTTGACCGTCAGACAACTCGGAAACACAAAATCCGACTGACGTGCGTATGCTCATAACCATACGCGTATAGCTAAATCTTCTTCTCCGTTAAAAACCTCAGAACCCACACACACAACTACAACTCGTTTCTTCTTCCCAACTTATGTAAGTACAATCAACTTTAACGAAACGACAGCCCTGCCAACAACAACATGGCCACCTTCAATTCATGCCCACAATACAACCAACTTGTTCTGATCTTCAGTTACTTGTTCTGTTGCCAACCAGGCTCAGCCACAGCGCCACAGCAAAATTATACACCTTAAATACATTGTCTGCATTACATTTTCCGTATAGCCGTCGCCCGTTTACCTGCTCCCTCCCTCAATCCTCGTCTCCTATAAAGTTACACATTTAACTTTTTATTCACATATGACTCATCCTCCTCAACATGTAATGCACTTCCTTTAAACCGCATCTTCTCGTTGCCATTAATGCCATTTTTCGTCTCCTTCTCAATCGCCTTTACATACATACTCGTCTCTACGCCTGTATCTTCTTCCTGTCCTCGCTGTATGCACGACCTTTTCTCTTTGTCCCGGCAGGTAACTGCGTTTCACGCACAATTATATTTAATCCTAATTACTCAACCAACTCTGGAATCTACTGCGTCTAACAACGCTTTTCCTCCACGTGTTCGGCTTGTTACCACAATCTTTATTGCCCACCAGCACAGGGTTGCGAATTTTCGCAAACGTTGCCATTTCATTATCTTGCATTCAGTGAGTCGAATCAAGCTGAATTTTCAACAGAGATGCCTTTCACCTACACATCATCAGCCGGCCGGCTACATCACAACCTCGTGTCTACCAACTCATCAGACTCATACAGAAATTCAAGTTCAACTTTAGCACCCGCCGCTGTGAACCACATTTACAAAATATCATATCCATTTAAAACCCATTTCCATCAACCTTTGTTTCCCTACATAAGTAATGAATGTGTCATCATTTATAAACTGCGGCCGCAGTCATGCTCTCGAAACGTGTTGGATGCAAGGAAAGTGGGCCTACGAGATATCCAGAATTATCTCTGACTCTGAGTGAGCTGGAACATGATATTTAATGGAAGGAAGTGGGAAACATTTCTTTGTCCATGAATTGGAGTGTGGGAATGAAAAAGGCCAATCTTGCTGATACAAAGGCAAAGATCATGTTTCACCTCGAAGCTACACAAGAATCAAAGTTCGAGTGCAGCCAGAGCCAGCTGCATGCATTTTGAGCCACAATTCTTGACATATCTCTGTTTACATGCACTTAAATCACAAACTATCCCATGACTAAAGGTTTGAGTAAATTCACCAAAGAGCCACTTTCAACTGCGCAATCTGAGAGTAACCGAGCACATTCGCCACGCTCCAGTAAGTCTCTTGAGTCTGGAACAAAAACAAGAAAGTAAGCCCAAAGTTGCCATTTTCAGCTGGCTGACTGTGACAGCTTTGAAATGGACTCTTTTTCTTTGCAAAGTCCCTAAAGTGTTTTTAAGACAAAAACAAGAGCTCATTAGGAATTCTACACACCTTGCTCGGCTTTTACTAATACTTTTTCAATGTAAAATGCCTTGATATTTCAAATTCAAAAAACTTTATGTAGCTTCTGGACGAAAATTACCATCAGGAACAAAACTTGGCGATGAGAAAAGTTGGATGTGATTGAAGAGTTTACGAAATTTGGCTTGTCATAACATTTAGCCAACATCAATGTTCAAGAATTTGTGAAGAAAATTGCTTTACGGAATGGCAAGAATTCCAAAAATACTTTTGCAATCAAGCCAAATTATCCACTGCTTCTTCTTGCTAAAACAATTTTTCCCTTTGGTTTTATGCGCTTTCCTACTATGAACGATACATCAAGTTGCTCAAGACTCCACCAAACCAAACTGCTACCCTAAAATCAATAGAGGCCCCTCCAAAGCCCGAGCTTTCCCACTACAACCCGAAACTTCTGGCTTTCTTCTTTCACCGCCCGCCATTCCGAATTCGAATGCGTCCATATGCAACTGTTCCTCAACTGCACAACCTTTTACCCTTCCAGTCAGACACACACATTATAACCTCAAAGACCCGCTTCGACCTTTTAGCCTCAACCCAAGCCATATTCTAGCTCCTACATCCAGTCACGCTTCTAACGGCTATTATCCAACAAAGCCTCAGCTAATTAGATTCGACATCTTCTCTCTCTCCTATTCTCATAAGGTGCTTCTTCTGTGCAATTCAACTAGACTCAAGATCAATTTCGCTAGTAGTAGAGCTCATCGCTATTAGCCATCTTGGCTTCTTACTTGAATCAGTCTTACTCCTGCTTCTAGCTCATCTACCTAATAACGCTAATGGAATTACTAGAAGACTGTGGCTAGCAGGAAGCAGTAGCCGAATGAATCAGCTTCTATGCATATCACCAAAAGCTAAATTCTCTTCTCACAATGAATAGAGCCAAAAGCTTGAACCATTTCCACTATTTCTAGCCATCCGAAAACTATTTCAAGGAAACCCGTGTGTCTTTGCCGGTGCATCAACTAGATTTTTGGCTACAAGTCAGACAGGATTTCTACAACATTGGTTTTGTATTGCTCTTCTTCTTCTACTACTGTCCTCGTCCGTCAGTATAGCTTACGACCATGTGGCATTTTATAATTATTTTTGCAACATGCCGCCGGCACGGCGGCTCTTCAAAGCCAACGAAAGGATTTTAGTATAGCCTGCCTGGGGATTTTACTATCGTAGTTTCAATCTACGCCTATCACCCAAGTTCTAAAAGACCTCAAAAGTATTGCATGTTCCGATCTCACCTTCATTTCATCTAATCAAATTCTAGACTCGTAGATACTTCTAAACCTTCAAAAAGCTTTCTAGAACCATTTCACCACTCGAACTAGTAGAATATTCTTCCGGCGCTTTCACAGGTGCGAACCCAAGCCTAAGAAACGATCGTAAAGCCTCGAATATCTCTCAACTCCATCTAAACCCAGCACAAGGTGACACGGTGAGAACCACTAAAAAAAACGATTCCGCCAAACACACACATTCATCTCACTAAACCTTCAAGACTCCAAATCGTCTCATTAAATCTCAATAACCGTCAGCCATATTCCAAGCTCCACGTACAACATTCGCAATTCGACTTATAGCCTTTTTGCAAAATTCATTACAACCTAATGGCCCACGGCTGTCCCATTTTTCGCTAGCTCATAAACCTTCCTTTTGCCTGTCCATAATTCAACAGAAAGCGAATCTATGCATGTGACTAAAAATGACTACAGGTAGTCGACCGATGATGGACCGACGGCCTTGACAACCATCTAAAACACTGTACCGAATAGCCTGAATAGCTCGAGCTTTCGCTCCTATTCGATACAAGCCCAAGCCAATCTCAATCAATAATATATCAACTGCCCGCCAAACACGAAACACAAAACACAATGCTAAATACCCGCGCGCTCTCCCCTGGAAACACGCCGCTCGCCCGCCATGCTTTCCTGTCCTGACCCTTCAAGCGGAACATTAGCCGTTAAGACTTTCAGCTTTGATTCTTTCACATCGTTAAGTCTAACGATCCTCCAACGACTTGTTACTTTGTTGACCTTGACCTCGCCAACAACCCGCCAAATCCAAAGGCTCTTGAAAAACTTTTAAAACTTACACTGCTCCTTCCACGCCATGATTGCAATCCTTTTGTACTTGGGCAAGTTCCTTGGTCAACTATCGAAAATTCGTTGACACGCAACGATGCAATAAAATCGATCCGAGACCACACACTATTATTGCCAACTAACGTTTCTTTCGCTCAACACACTCAAAACATCCACTCATCCACCACCACACACAGTTTCAAACGTCGACGTTCACAACGGAAGCTTGTTGAGCTTCCTTCGCGGTCTTCAAATAAATACAAACTGACTGTCGACTCCTGACTCGCTAGTAGCGAAACGATTCTCTCAACGTTTCTATTATTTCTCTCGTTCCACTCTCTCTCAGCTAAATCCGGTTCCGTCCAACTACCACAAAGTTTTGAGCTGCCAATATTTTTTGGCAAACTTAACTTCTTCCGCTTGGTACAAATTTCTGAATTTCAAACGTCTCGAGCCCGCAAAAATCAAAATTTCAACGCAGCCACTTGTGTAACCGTTAACTCCCAAATTCAAACTGACACAAGGATACACGCACTCAGCCACCAAAACATTTTATTGCGTAGTAGGAGTGCATTATTTGCTGGAGAACATAATGTAAACTTGGGGAGAAAGAGCAGAGAAACTCGAGGCTGGAGAAACCCATAGAAAAACATTGCTGGAACTTGGAGAACCAGGAGGGAGCTGGATTCAACTACCCGGTACAACTATGCATTATAAGGGGAAGAAGCCCGCTATTTCTCAAATATACCCATCTACGCCTGTATACACAAGCTCCAGTCGCTCCAGTATCAGCTGTGCACAAAATAGGGTGTTCCAGCATAACCAAGACGACAATTCAATATGTTCCACCAATGCTTTGCATGGAAACAAGGGGAGAAAGCCAACGAGAGCAAGGGCGGGAGATGGACACAAGCCTCCAGTCTTCTCCAGCAAAACTCCTTCTTCTGGATAAATTCTCCAGAGCCACGTAAAACAACCTTCTTCAAACTCGACGAATTTTCCCTCTCATAACAAATCGATACGGACGAAATCCTCTTGCTTCGTGAGCAAGAGTTTCCCTATGGCTACCCAACCCAACGACTACCCGCCTTTTCCGTTCGCTGGTTCGCTCTAAAGGAATAAGAATTATATGAACGACACGGGGAAAAGCTGATTCATTCAACAACGACGGTTCCCTTCGCCTCCGATTTTGCCCGACATGACCGAAACGATATCGTTGTTACTTCCTGGTTGCCGTCCCCAACCAACATGCACTTTTCTCCCTAAAGGTTCAACGGTTTTAGCTTCCCCTTCTTCTGATCCGACTGTATGACATGACTTTCTCCAACGATTCTGGAACCGCTCAACCACCGCCAATGGTAGCCTTGAAATACACAATCTTCACCCCTACCAGTTCATACTGTTGTCGATTCTGTGAAAATCTGAAAAGTTCTGAGGTCATTTATATTCTCCCCTAACACTTTATGAAATTAATGTCCTTGCGAGAAAAATCTTCAAGAAAATCCAAACGCTTGAGAACTGGAGCGCGCGCCATCTATCGGCGTCTAACTGAACTCGCTTCAACGCTATCCTAACGTCCTAGACTTCCACAGCTAAAAGGCAGTTAACTGGTTGGTTTCCTTTTCCTTACCTTCAGGATGAAGCTTTTCCGGCTGGAACCAGCAACCTGCAAAACCAAAACAGCAAAAATTAGACCACAATCAATCAAAACCACACAAAAACTTTCAACTTGAAGATGGTCAGCAAAAGCACAAAATTGCCAAGAACGTTACGTTCAAATGATACTGAACTTAAAAACGAATATGAAGAAATTAATGGACTTTACGTGGATCGAGAACAGTACAAGCCGTCGGTCCTTCTGAACTCGGCGAATCTTGGCTGAACGCCCGTCCAACGGAATCGGCTCTTTTAGCGGCAATGCCGTTACCGTTGTTGAATTCACTGCCTTCTACTTCAGAAGCCATTTTAAAATTTTCGGTTAACTCGGTAAAAGATACAACTAAAATATATTCTTCAAACTATACGCACTACTAGACGGGAACACAATCACTCACAAAGCGATGACGTTGCACTACCACAATTCAAGATGGAATGAATTTCAAGCTCCGTCTCAAGAAATGCCGAGGATTCGTACGTTATCTGTATTCAATCACCAGATTTGAGATGGATTCAAATACAAGAATTTGGTTGATTTAAGCAATGTTGGAAGCCACATTGGCTGTTGAACGGTGAACCGGCTCTTTCTGTCGACAGACTATTCCAGATAATAATAGTCAATCAATTTCTATAGACAAACTTTAGCACGATCAACGTTGGTGTAGGATTTTTCCTATTAAATGTCCGTTTGTGGTCAAAGTCTAACAGAGATAAGGCGTAGAGCGATAATAATATTTGAAGTCCAAGTGCAATATTTATATTACGTTTCACCGACTGACTAAACTGGTTTTGAATCGAATGCGGTTAAGAGGATTGGAGCTAAACTATCGAAAATTGTGTGAACTACTTGTGCGTTTCTAGACCGTGAGCCAAATACGCCATTCACGTCGTTACACAACAACAATAGGAGAGAGAGGATAGCCTCAGGGCATAATTGTATCTAATGCATGGCTTGGACAGGACAGACAAACGATGATTTACAGGGAAATGTTATGTGATGTATTCAGTAAAGCAGCTTTAACGAACCAAGCTTTTGCATTATGCAACAGCTTTGATGACAGTAGAAGCTACTGGAAGCGGCTTGAATGCTGGCTGGGACCACTGCTGCGTTCTTGGGATTGTTTAGATTCCTAGAAGAATGTTCAGAAGCCAAAACTTGAGATAGTCTTGGAATTTTTATACAGATGTGACAATGGCTGAATAAGTTTTGCCGCAGCAATAAAAGTATTTCAGTCGGACTGAATCAGGGCTATAGATCCTATCTTCAAGGGTCACTTTCAATTGACACTGCAGATACTTTTTGAGGTCACAAGTGTTTGGCTGGGATGGATTAGCACTTGATGAAGCTTGAAATTCACACTAACATTAAACAAAACTTTAGTTGCCGACAACTTGTCCAAGACTGGCCGGGAAAGACCGATATCAAGAAAAGAACATCAAAACGAGAGCTAGCAGCGTTAAGGTCATAATAAAAACTAGTCGCTGCATGAACAACTTCTTGCTGCATCTTTAAGGTCATCTGTAGCGAAGCGATTCTACGTAACTTTACTTAACGTTAGACCAGGTGAGTCAATGGACAAGAAGCCATGATTCAGACTTGCAAACTATGCTTCCCTATACTTACTCACGGCATTCGTTCGTGAATGATCATTAAGTTGCATGACAGAAGGAAACGTAATTTTGATGTTTTTGTACGATTCAAGGTAAGAATATCCCAGGTGCAACAATGAGCGAGGATGATTCACGTCAGAATCCACGTGTTATTCGCGTGCATGGGAAGAGTTTCAAAATGTCTAGAACGTTTCAGAATGATGGATGACGCAAAAAGTGCTTTAGCTGACCATCATCATGATAAAAGTAGTTGAGGAGAAGCGGGAAACTTACGTGGATCAAAGGTATTGAGTAGGAGTTCGACTTCTTCATTAATGACGACGTCTTCGTTGTTCTTTCGCACGGGTTTCGGCTTGGGAGGCTCAGCTTTGGGTTTCGGAGCTTCTTTCTTTGGTTCTGGCTTTGGAGGTTCTGGTTTAGGCTCTTCTTTTGGTGTCTTGGGTGGTTCTTCTTTGGTGAGCTGGATTTTTGGTTGTGGTGGTGCAGGTGATTCCTTCTTTGGCTCAGGCTTAGGCGGTTCGGGTTCTGCAAAGTCTTGGAACATGGGTTCCTCTGGTTGTTTGAATGTTTCAAAAACGGGTTCCTTGTGTGCTGGCTTTGGAGAATCTTTTGGTGTGGAGAAGAAGGGTTCCTCGGCTGCTTGGAACAGTTCTGGTTGCTTCCTAGGTTCTACTTTAGGAGGCTCTGGTTCTGGTTCTGCAAAGTCTTCAAACATGGGCTCTTGAGGCTTTGGAGTAGACTTGGCTGATCCGTACATGGTGTCATCAAATCCAGATTGAGGAGTTTGAAACACAGGTTCCTTAAAGGCTGACTGAGGGGTTGCAAAAACAGGCTCACTGAATGCTGACTTTGGAGCTTCAAATGAAGGTTCTTTGAACGAAGCGGCAGTTCCAAACTTTGGTTCTTCGGTCTTGAAACTGTCGAATGAGGGCTGAGGCTCTTGGTTGTGGTAATCTTGCTGGAATCGGGATGCGGAGAAGTCTGGTTCCAAAACAGGTTCGTTTTGTCTGTTGTGGCTAATTTCACTGTCCATCTGGTTGATCAGATCTAGGTTATCAGATCGGGATGAGAAGACGGGAGATTCACGTTTAGGACTAGCTTCAGGTTGTTTAGACTCTTTAGGGAGGAAGTCGTCTAGTTCATCGGTAACACTTTTTTGGTTGACATCAGTATCTGCAATATTCAGGTCGTTAATAGCTGAAGACTCCTCACTCTCATACATATTAGGTTCTTGCACATCGTCAAGCGAAGAAGACATAATCAAAGAAGCAGTCATTAAGTGAGAATTGGAACCAGGGAGTTCCTTAGCAGATAGAAGATCAACAGCAGGAGTTTCCTTACGTCTAGCATTGAGTTCCGATTCGACTTCCTGTTCATGCTCTTGAGAAATGGGGTAGTCGTTGTAATCTAAGGGGTTTGTCTGACCCATGATATTTGATTCGGTCATACTGGAAAACCCACCAAATGGATCATCCGCGGGTAGATTCCGGTGAGGCGGCACTGGCGGCGGATTATCTTCGACTTTCGGTCTTGGTGATCCAACATCTGTCACCCTCGAACTTTCAAACATGTCCATCGTTTCATCTTGATCAGATCGGAACGCTGAATTCAAAAAATCGGAATCTCGAACAGATGAAACTTCTTCGGGCAAAGTAGAGGCCGTGCTGGAATGTGAAGCTGTCTGTCCGACGCCACTGCCTTCAAAGCCAGAGCTGAAGTCACTAGTTTCAGGGAAGTCGTCTCTATTCGAGCTCGGCATGTTTCTGATTTCTTCAGACAGATTCTCAAACGGCGATCCACTTTGATCAGATCCGGAAATCTTCCTTGCAGCATCCCTTACAGCAGGAATCTCTCCATGCAACCCATGTACCTCTTCAGGGACATCATTAGGAGAAATAGAGTTGACGCTGTTCTTCGAAGATGGTAACTCTTCCAGATCCATTAAAGACTCATCCATCGTTTCCTTCGGAGGAGAGTCCTTGAGTACCTCCAACGAGTCTGACAATCTTGAAGACGACAAAGGCTTTGAAGCCAGCGAATCCTTCTCAAACTCATCATCATACCCGAATCCACCACCTCCAAAATGATCCTTGACAGCTGACGGCAGTCCCTTAGTTACATCCTTCAAGTTTTCCAGCGAGTCTGACAATTTGCTAGGCTGAGAAGCATGAGAGTGTGAAAATGAGTCCCGATCAAAGTCGTCTTCGTCATCATCACCGCCAAGGCCCAGAACTCCAGGTCGCAGAACAGTCGACGATGAAGTCGCGGTCGTAGTAACGGTTTGCTGCACCAAGAGATCATCTCCAATAGGAACTTGCTGGAGCGTCGAGGATACTTGGATCTTCTCACTAGTCGCTTCGAAACCATATCCCATCATATTCGGCGAAACCCGCTCATACTGACCAAGTCCTTGATTCCCTCCAAATCCCAAATCGCCTCCAGCACCACCAGCTTCAGTCTTTGGTCCTCCTCCAAGGCCGAAGTCACTTCCCATTTCTTGCTGGGCAAATTGCGCTTCCAATGCTTCAAATTCCGGGTCCTTTCCTAACCCCTGTGATGGCTGTGTTACAGACGAGATTCCAAACGGGTCACTTCCGTACCCGAGTCCTCCAGTCGGCTCTGCAGCAGGCTTCGCTACAGCAGGTTCATCCGAGTACATTGAGAAATCTCCTTGCTGCTGGCGCATATTATTGTAGTCCTGCATCAGGTCGTCGGCGAAATCTGACGACTTGCTGACATCCGGTACTGGCGGTGGAGGGCCGCTGGGGCGGCCTGCCGGTTTCGGCGAGTCGCCAAATAACTCTTCGTTTGATCGATTCATGTTGCTTCACCTGGAATTCACACAAAATTCACTATTAGTTTCGATTCACTTCTTTCACTCCTTCTGCAGCCACCTCAATAGAACAACTGACTCAGTCAGTCAGTCGTTCGCTTTGGCCAGCTGAAGCTCGATCAACGACGTGTACTACACTAGCCTGACGTTTCAAAAATCCTTTACAACACGTGTATTCTGACTCAACCTAGATTTCTCTTCCATCACCGGCACAAGCTAAAATCGTTAATGTAAACAATCGTCGTACCGTTACGTAATATGTATCTCCTCACTCGACCGAAATTGGCAACACCGTTTATATATTTTCAAAACACAGATGCTCTCACTTTAACAGTCTCGCCGACTTCCGAAATAGCACTAAAAATCTTTGCGAATTTTTCACCAAAACCTATAAATCACGTGAACCACTGATGGCTCGAGCTATACTACACCAAAACAAGCGCCAAGCGTTTGATGCTTTAACCGCTGTAATGTCAAACCAACTACACCTCTCGACCATACAAATTCGCAGCGTTTCCGTCTTGCCTTCATTGACTGTCAAATTAGAATGAGTCACAAATATATAATGGAACTTTGGCTCTCTTCTCTGTCTTCATCCAGCATTTGCAAGTAAGTAAAGCCGGTGGAATCTTAAATATAAAAGACGCATCTTCCTTCTTCCTTCCTTCTCAAGACATTTTTACCCACAATTTATGTACGTCCTTTTGCCATTTCTCACAATGTTAACGATGCTGCGATAAGGACATATTGTCGGTAGTCACGGAACCGTACCGCAGTAGCTTCAAGTTACGTAAAGCAAGCCAGAGACAAATTCTGCTGCTGTAATTTCATATCATCTGCCACTACCGTACACACGCGTTTCACCTTTCAAGTTACGTATACCTAAAGACAGGTGAAACAAATTCGTCATGCTGAGACGTCACAATAAAAAATTTGTCTCGCAAAAAAGCCAAAAGTGTATACACACAACAATTTGCCACTGATGGGCATCGTTAATCTGTGTATCACCAAAATGGCAATGTTGTTTCAGAATAGCCAGCGGAAAAGTTGCTTAAGATCAAGTAGGAAATGGAAGCGTCAGTCAAAGCGCTGCTGGCAGCAGTAGCATCTGGACACGATGATGATGATGGCTACATAAAAGCGTATAGTATCGAATGTAAGGCCAGCAGCAACGAAACCAACGATACGCAACACTGATTTTGGATGTGAGCGAATTTCGGCTAAAATTACATCGTCAGCCGTGGTGCCTCATCTCGCCTAATGGTCCGTTGATTAGGTAGTCGAAATGAAAAACTGTGATGGAAACGATGGAACGAACCAAGCGACATCTTGTTTTGCGAAACGTTATCGATCGGAAATTGTCTGGTCAAATAGTAGACAGGCTCTGTGGAACGAGGCGAGGCCTTTCTGGAATTGACATGAGTCACGCAAAACCACCAACGATTCTATAATTACTTTAAATAGACGATGAGCGAGCGAGATATGTAATGGAACCAAATAGAGGCCCATAAAGATTAAAAGTTAGTCAGAGCCAGAGTTGCCTTATTCACATGTTGACGACTAGTGTTTGCGGTGGTGTAATCGATGAACCGACGTATCGTCATTTGCTATTATTATAAACATTTACTTGTTTAGAACTGACTGTAAACAAGAAGGAAATGAAGGAAAAATACGCTTTGAATGCCGTAATAGGCGGACAGAAATTGAGGGGACAAGGTCCAGTTTGTTATAGTTTGTTCTGGCTTGTTCTGGGGTTGAACGTAGAAGACTAGAATTAAATAGCTTTCAACCAGAGTTAAGCTTCAAAAATGGTCTGAGATGACGAATGAATTTCGAAACGATTTCTGACAGACAAAATCAACTGGCTTTGAACTGACAGGATGCCAGAAATCACAAGGTACAAGATCAAACACGGAGTAATTTGACACTGAATTCTGTCAAGTTGTCAACATTGATCAAGTCAGATAGCAATACCAAACTGACAACCAGGGAGAAATCAACGAGAATGCAACTTTGGCCTTCAAAAACTGCAACTGCATCGGCTTATCGTGAATATATTTAAAACTTAAAACAACTTCAATTAGCCCAAGCCTAACTCTTATATGGTACCGAAAGTTTAGGTTCCAAGATTACCTTTCTTCGTAGACTTCAAGAGACTTGATAAACGCCAAAACACTTTCACCTGCTCAAAGGCTAAACTTCACCATGAACAAACTGTAAAACGCTAGCCCAGCTAAATACTTTCAAGTTCAAAGAATCATCCGGCTTCTTCACCGGATCAGTTTCACAAAGGAGAAAACCGTTGTACGTGAATCCACCAGCCAAGTCACTTGATAAGTGGAGAAAGTGTTTCTTGCTCAAATTGGAGACAACCGCCTTTCACCATTAAATCCACTTAGAGTTTTACCAAGATTCCCTGGAGAAGTGGTGCAAGTGGCAAAACTTTTGGTTGTTTCTGTATCTTGGTGAATTGGTAAACTAGTCGTAGTAGTTGAGCATGCTTATCCCATCCCAACTGACTAATATTGATTTTATATACACGAGAACCACTGGCAGCATCCTGCACGACTACTATTTTGTCTGACTCAGTCACAGACGGGCCGGACGTTGCTGCTGCTTAAGGGAAAATTCACGCACGTAACAACGAAACCGCCACCCTAACACGGCATGCCATGCATGCTTTCGCCTTAGCACTCAGAAAGTCGGACCGACCCGATGGGGTAATAGGACCGAACGTTTCCCCTCAACACCACAGCTAGACTTTCGGAACTTTCCTCACTCTGTGCTATCAAACGCCTTTTACGTTATGCACCGCTCCTGTCGACTGAGAAGGGTGAATTCTCCGCTCCGAAAACACCCGGTTCTCCGTATCACCCCTACCAGAAACTAGAAAAGAAAGCAACGCCTGCATTAGTCATGACTTGCATACATCCACCTTGCACTTTACAATCTTTCTCCGTTTTCCTCCTACACTTGCTGCATTGAGCTTTTCTCCAAGAGAAGAAACCTGTTTTTCCGGTCTGATCATGTCATCAAGACAGAGGACTTTCACTGCAACTATATTAAAAGTCATGGCAACCGAGATGAAGCACATGTACTTATAGAGATCGATCCAAAAATGTACTACAATACTAGTACCAACTTTCATAAAAAGAACACACACAAATCGTTTAAGAGTTGACGCCTTGCGGGCAGCGAAAGTAGCAGAGCAAACTGCAGGGATATACACTTGTGGAGTTTTCTGTTTCCCTTTCTCAGTAGTACAGAAAAGCTCGCAATGGAGACTACTAGGGGCTCAACCGGACTTCTACATAGAATATCCTGATAGCATTCAGAGAAGCGAACAAGGAGCTAATTTCTATAAAGTCTGGAAACGAGACAAAGAGCAGGGTCAAAATTAGATAAAACTCCATAATGGAACAAGTAATGGGTAATGGGATACCTGATGGAGTTAATTGGATTGCTTCTGGCTGATTACCTTGGTTCAGCTTCCACAAAACGACACCACTAATGACTATGTATTTGATCTAGCAGGCCGCAAAAATCTAGCCTGTGGAGTTTCGATTTCAACCTGCCTGACATCTATATACATTGTAACAGCAATCGACGTCGACCACACACCGTAGGCACAGGAAAATTAACTTGTCAATTCTGAATTCATTGCGGATGAGGATGGGGCTGTGATGGCTACGGCTTGGCCTGTAATACCAACCTATTCTCTGGACCAAGTTCACAGTATACATTAACCGTATCCACCCGACAAACACGAGAATGAATCTGAATGATCAAGACTGACTTACGCAATTGAAGCAAACGGTAACTTTGTGATGAGATTCACGGATTTCCGGTGAGATCAAGATGACTTCCACGACGCTGGTAGTTGTCCAATATCCTCAATCAACTTTCGATCCCTGTAAAGCGAACGATATTTGCGTTAGATTTTCCACCTTCCCAATGTAAGAAGTTCCGTTAACTTCCGTTAACATCTTGTGACCCACTGTAGAAGCCAAAGGCATAAACCCTTACCAACTGGTCCGAAGTTGATTTAAGTTGTTGAGGAGTTGCGGCTGATAATGAGATGAAAATGATACAGTTTTCCGGTGGAAAACCTACAACTCTGCCAACTGTGAGACTATGAGATCTTGATTTTCAAAACACTTTGGTGATTCAAACACGAACAATTTTAGCACGATTTCTGATGACTGAACTAAGCAATTAATTAAAAGCTTCACGATTAATTTTCAACTAGAATTAAACATCCTCTTTCTTTTTTTAATGTTAATGTTTCGGAATGCGGCTTTTATCACTTTTTTACTACGCACGAATGAGAGAAAACGGACAAATGTCAAGACGCAAAACGTCCATCGAGCAGCATTTCCCGCCGACTTTTAACCCTCACTCGATGGTTCCGCTCAATGGTAAACAGATGGCGTTTTTGCCTTTTTACGTTTTTCTTTGTTCGTTTCCAGGATACAGTTCTCGTAGCCAGGAATCACGTATCAGCTCTCAACGAACCTTAGGTTTACCATCCTATCAAGGGTTACAGTTAGTCACATCCAACAAAGTGTCTTTACAATTCTGTGACGTCATTCTTATTAAACATTCATGATAAATATTTAATTTATGGTCGTATCCGGTAAAAGTGTTTCTTGTTCAAACATTATTGTTGGCGTAACAAAATCGGCAACATAATCTGCAAGCTCGATGATGTAGCAAAGCAAACGTGCCATTTTGCGAATCTGAACCCTACACTGAACTGGACTAAAAACTCTTCAACTTATTGAACCTTGAACGTCATTGTGTTGCAATCTCCTAATCAAACTCAACAAGCCAAACACTGCCACTCTTCACTCTTCCCTTCCACAATGATGGCACTAACGAGGTTTTCCCATCCCATAAAATTTGCAAATGGACAAGTTTTTCAATAGCCGCCATCAGTCATCATTTAAACTTTTTCTTCGTCGACTATCAACGCTTCTTGTCAGACAAAAGTTTAAATACTCAACTTTTGCACGTGCAAGTTCACGCCTGCAAGTTATGCTCGAAATGCAGTTAATGCGTGAGCTCGACTCAAAATTGAGCAGGCTGATTATTAGCCAGTGTTTAAAGTATGCCGATTCCCAGGCCCACAATTCCTGCCCAATTGGCAACTTTGTAGTCTTGCAACAAGTGCAAGTAGAATAGCTGTGTGGGACGAAGGCGAAATATCCTGCAAGTATAACCTCAATCAAGCTTTGTGTCTCTAATCGGCTTGCGTGATAAGGCTCTGATAAAAACTATGTGTTTGTCGATATAGTTTGGTGTGTGTGAGAAGTGAGCGAGGATCCTGTGTCAGTATCGCTCCATCGAACGGCTGGTCAGGTACCACTGCCGAACCAATTTCAGGAAAACAGCGGATACCACACAAGTTCGTTGGAACTAACCGCTAGCGACCTTGCCATAGTTTGGTGGATTTGGATTTGGATTTTCTAGTCTTCCCGTCACAAAATGGTTATGGATCCAACAGGAGACGCTGGCGTTTTTCCGCCGATTCTGCCGCCGTCCAAAAAGAAGCCTCTGCAGTCCAATGGCTTTCTCAACAACCAACTCCAAAATGGCCTGAAGCCCAAGAGTGTATCTAACGGTGTTGTGAAAAATGGAATTCTTCGTCATCAGTCACCTGTGATTAGTGCTGATGTTGTTTCTGGCAAAAGTGATAACGAAATCAAAGATAATCCAGTGAAGAAGAAGATTCAGGAATCTTTCGAGCCGTGTTCGTTATACGACGCTTTTTGTACGTATCTGTGCTACTTCATGCTGACTGTTGTTGGATACGTCAACGATATCATAAGGCCAAGGGCTTCCAGTGAGAAGAATCGAAATGTAATTGCTCTTTTTATGTTGATATGAATTTTTCGCGTTTGCGAAATTAGGGCGGGAACGGAAACACGTGGCCGTTAACTGTGAAGTGTCAAATGTTAGTTCCTGCGCGCCATCTGGATTAGGCTAATGTTAGCGTTCAGTAAATAGTTAGTTAACTCATGTCTTACGATCTATGTGATTCAGGTTTCACCGGAACATTGGTCATTTCATGACATTGTCGTAAAAGCCCACTTAAGCTATGGGGATGTTCCAGATTTCAAAATATATCTCGCCGGAATATTAGTCATCCAGTCAGTGAGTCTCGTGTTTTTTATCGGAATCAAGCGTCAAAGAGATTCAGCAAATCTGCAAATATTGAATAGGCCATTCTCACGTTTATCAGTTTTTGGCTATTGCACTTGTGGATGTCAGACTTTCGACTCGTGCAATCTGCAATTTATCATTAGGAAAGGAAAACACTTGTAATAATTGATATTTGACGATACGATGAGACCCGAACGCTGGCTCTGACGCTGGCGACCGCCGTAGTTCTCCAAGGTCGTCTTTGAGTTCAGATCAATGGATTCTTGCAAACAACTTGTAAATATTGACTCATCAAACGCCATAAATCAGGATGACCCGTGAACCATGTTCTGGACAAAGATCGCAAATTAACCTGCCTTCAGTATTTTAGCATTCACAATGCACGTGGAGTGGGGCACGTTTAACCTCAATGGTTTCTTGTGTACTAAAGCTAAATTCTATGATTATTCCAGGGCTACACCTCGTTATACGCAAGCTTCGAGAGCTTCTACACCCGCCATGTCTACCGAAGGGTCCGAGACAGCTGGAACGTGCCGATTTGCAGTGTCCCTGGAGAATACATTGAGTTGGTTGACAGATGCACACCGGACTGGGGCTGGACTATCGTGTAAGTTTTGAGAAACTACAGGTTCCAAGAATCAAAAATCTACTAGACAAAAATCTATAATAAACAAAATATTTCCAGAAACGCTGGAACAACGACGAAATGCATCAACATGGGTTCCTACAACTACCTCGGCTTCGCCGAAAACAACGGAACATGTGCTCGAGAATCAATCCAATGCCTACACCAACACGGAATGAACGTGGGCGGCAACCGCGCTGAACTCGGCACTCCGACCTACATCGACCAGCTTGAGAAAATGGCCGCGCGGTTCATGGGCGTTGAGGCCGCTCTGACCTGCGGAATGGGCTTTGCGACCAATTCTATGAACTTGCCTTGTATCTTGAACAAAAACTGTCTGGTCATTAGTGATGAGAAAAATCACGCTTCCATTATTCTTGGGCTGAGGACTTCGGGGGCGACTGTTCGGGTTTTTAAGCATAACAGTGAGGGCCAAATTCAGTGACTGTAATTGAGAGACTTGACTTGAGTGTTTTAAAAGTATCTTTTGATCCTCCGCAGATATGAAAAGCCTGGAAAAGAGACTTCGAGAAGGCATCATCAAAGGCAGGCCTCGAACTCGTTTACCGTGGGACAAAATCTTCATTGTCATCGAAGGCGTCTACAGCATGGAAGGCTCCATTGTAAGACTGCCCGAGATTGTCGAGCTCAAAAAGAAGTACAAGGTAAGGAGTAGAAGGAAGCTTGATGAATTCTGGGAGTTGAATCTTAAAACTTTGATAATTATTCGCAGGCTTACATTTACCTGGACGAAGCCCACAGCATCGGCGCCGTAGGCCCGCACGGCCGCGGCGTCTGCGACTATTGGGGAGTCAACCCGAAGGACGTCGACATACTCATGGGAACCTACACCAAGAGCTTCGGCTCTGCAGGCGGCTACATTGCAGGCTCTCACCAATTCATCCAAGCACTCAAAAAGAACAGCCATTCTCACAACTACGGTACCATCATGTCTCCGGCTGTCGCTGAACAAATCATGTCTTCGATGAGGATCATTTCCGGCGAAGACGGCACTTCTGAAGGCGTTCGGAGGATCAGTCAGCTACGCCGCAACTCGCAGTATTTCAGACAGAAGCTCAAACAGCTAGGCTTTATCGTTTACGGCAATGATGACTCGCCAGTAGTTCCGGTCCTGCTCTACAGGCCTTCGACAATCGCCTACGTCGTCAGAGAAATGAAACGGAGAGGAATCGCCATCGTTGGAGTTGGGTTTCCCGCCACGCCGCTTGTTGAAGGGCGCATTCGGTTTTGTTTGAGTGCTGCGCATACCAAGGAAATGTTGGATTACGTAAGGACGTTTTTCAAATCTAGTTTTTTCTGTGTAATTTCAAAAATCTTATGTTGTTTTGCTTTAGGTCATTCGAGAATTTGCTGAAATCGGAGACTCAATCTGTGCCAGGACTTCGTCTCTTCCAAAAGTCAAGGGTGAAATTATGTATTAATTTATTGTGTTGTTTTTGTTACTTGAAGTTTAATAAATTTTTCAAAAGTTTAGTTTGGAATTCAACCGCCAGGTGTCGTTGATGTCTTTTCTGGGAAGCTTGTACTAGACTAGTACTAGAAATATCCGCTTTGATCTAATATGTACATACATTAATTCTAGCTGACAGATTTCAAAAACAGCTTTTCATTTCCGATCATGTCAAGAGTCATAAGAGGCCAATATTTATAGTGCAATAGATCGGAATAGATTTGGCTGATTAATGTCAACGTGATTTAGAAAACATGCTGGTTAATGTTGCTGGTGACAAGCTAATTTAAAAGATGTAACAGGATTCACACTTGTAGTAGTAGAAATAGCTTTTCGTATTTGTCAAGCTCATTTTGATTCAAACCAACCCTGCTTTCGTCCACCTGTTCCAAAACTTTAGCATTTGGCCAAATGGCAGTACAGCATAAGCAGTAATTTAATTCCAAGCCACGTGCCGTGTCACATTCCATTTCTTTCCATAATCAAGCGTGTAACAAAAAAGTCAGAATATAAGACAGCGAGACAAACAAGTTGATTTATAGAAGCAATAGCAGCAGCGCCCTCAAGCGTGAATTCGAAATCGCGTCTTTTCAAGGACTACCTCAAGCACTTTAACGTTACCTGTTCTCGCAGGCTTTTTAGAGTGCGACCGCATCATGAAAATTAAATCAATGCCAGGAGAATTTACAGATCGTAAATTTCCATCATGTGGGTTTGGCAAAAAGAATACAAGAATCTTTTTTGCCTTGAGTCTACATAGTTTCTTTCTAGTTTCTAGTTTCTAGCCGCGAATTTGTATGCATGGGTTGGCGTGCCGTTTGCAAGAATTCCGGGCATTTCCCATAGGAACCGGGAGGTACCAACCAACGAAGAAGTCCATGTTGTTGTTGTTGTTGTTGTTGTGACAAACAAGAAGGAAGGTGGGAAGAGAAAAGTCATTTTGCCAAAAAAAATCCGCTACTGCATGCAGTATTTTTCGGTTGTTGTTAGTTAAAAATGCACATGGCACGACAACAAGTTGTGAATTATATATAAACAAAAGCGTTTGCGCCAGTTTGCGGCGATCTTCAAAAAGCCACTGGCGCTGGTATATACTACCAGAAACACAAAACACAAACTTGCAAAGGTGAAAGCTGTAAAAAGCTAGGAAAAATCGAGATGCGATTTCGTATTTTGTTTCAAGGCTACTAGAGCAATTTAGATGCATAAAAATGTTCGGAACTATCAGCTTGGAATCTGAAATACATTATTTTCCAAAGCAATTAATTTCCTGGGACCAGGACCTGCACCAACGTTGGGCGAAAGTCAAGAGAAGAAACAAGAAGCAGAGAAAAATGTCTTGTTCATTGACATGGTGGAAAGAAGTGCCAGGTTCAAATTGGCAAAACGGCAAATCAATAGTTGTCGTCGTCGGTGAGTAAATTAATGTCAACGGCAAAACTTGCTCCATTTTACATTGACCACGAGACCAAAGGAAAAAGGTAAGAAGAAATGAGCGCGTGAATTGGCAAAGAAGCAAATCAGCAGCAGGTTGAACTGAACTTGATGAGATTATGGCAAAAGACGCTGAACGCTCAAGCGAAAACCAGAAAAAACGCTTGCATAAGATGTAGTGTGCCGGCTTTTCTCCAACCTTCAAAAGTTGATTCATTTTACAAAAGCGCTATCTCTTCTGGTGATGCCATACATTTTTTCTAGTATCAAAAAGAAGCTGCTATAAAGTTACGTAACAAACTTGACATGTCCCGGAAATAGAATCCGTGGAAAATTCAAAGGCTTACATAATAGAATTTTCCCCTAGCAGACCTTCGGTCGGTGGTCATGTCATTGGATCTCTGCGGCTTCTATAATCTTTGGTCTTCTAATACAGCGTTCCGCTTCATCAGATTATAAAAGTGGTCGCGCTCTTTACCTCTACGCGTCTAATGAGCTGGCCGCGCCTCTGAATTTTCTAAAATAGCATCTGGACCCTATTCTAAAGTATAAAATTAGCAGCTAATGAATTTAAGAGCTACGAACCATGAGTATTTTGGGACATGTTTTTCTCAAGGTTCGCAGCTAGCAAGGTCTAGGTTAGGAAATGGGTTTTGAGTCATTGTTCTATACGCTTGGCGCTTGACGCTGCGCTGGCAGCAGCGTTCTGAAGTGACACACAGCTTTTTCAAGTTTATAATTAATGCAGGAGGAGTTGACATTGAATGGAAATGCATGCGGACACACCTCCATTAACGAAGAACGTGTCTGAGGTTCTCAAGTCTGAATTTGATACTGCCAAGACGTTCAACTGGATAAGGTTTGATGATGACAGTTGCTTGTTAATCCCGTGATTTATACATCATTACATTCTCTCTCGAACCGTTCATGTACTTGGGCAACTTTGGCTAGACGATCATAGAGAAAGGGTTAGACAATGTATTATTTTGCCATATTGCGAATCTGTCCGTTTCCCCAACTGTCAACTGGTGTGATAACTTTTTTAAGCTCTTGGCTCTTCTACTCCTGTTTTTGCTTCTGCGGTTGGTTATCTACGGCTCCTAGCTAAAAGTTGCATCTAGTAAACTACCACTAGTTGAGATGGACAGAGGCACACGATCAAGGCACATGGCCAACGATGGAATCAGAATACTGATTGACTGAACGACAGAGAGACAGAGACATCAAAAGATGTGTTTCTTTTCTGTAATGGCAAAATGGCAAAAGCTGTGCTGGAAATCCAAAGACTTACATAATGGAGTAGTGAGACACAGCAGCGTTTGCGAAAATTCAATATGTATGTGCATGCATAGGAATTGCTGTACGGAAGAGCCGCGGTTTTGCAAAAAATATCTACTAGAGTTGCTCTAGAGCTGTATTCTAGAAGCTAGGATATACGTACAGCGGAAAGCTGATAGACGAGTAGCAGCGAGCTAGTGTGGCTGGCTGAGGGAAATCTCGTGCTGTTTGTTTGCAAGTAAGTCTCGACAGTCGCTGTAAAGTTGTAGCGTGTGTGTCTAGAAGTCCTTGGATATATGGCACAGATACGGCCGAATACGAGAATCCTATGTGTCGCCGTTCCTTTTGCTTGCTTCACAGTAAAAGATATGAGATCAAATGGATAAATTGAGAAGAAGAAGAAGAGCACTGAACTGAAGGAACCAAAAATTATAATCCAGTGTTATTATTGTCGTCTGAATTAAAGCAAGATTAAGTGGATTAATTAATTAAAGTACTTCCGGCTGGATTACATTCTGGAAGGACGAAAACGGTGCTGCTTGTTTTTGAGTCTTGAAAAAATTGAAGAGAGAATCAACGGTTGAAAATCATCTGCGGTGCTCCGACTACTACAGATGGTGGTAAATTGAAAATGTGATTTTGATTTTGAAAAGGTGTCAGTAGGGGATAATTTGGTTGACATGATTGAATTTGATCCGGAAGTCGATAATGTAATTAATACGGAAATGAGCAAGACAGTGGCGTAGATACAGACTGTGTTGTTTGTTCGGTAATTTGATATTCGGACGGTGATTGATGAATCCAGTTACAGGAATTGTTGTTTACAAAAGTGTTTTTGGAAATGCTTGATTGATTTAGGAACAGGAGGAAAAGTTTTAACGTGTTTTGGCTGGATTAGATCAACGGCTGATTATGGATTAAATCTAATCTTTGATTAGGATGACAAGGGTTGTAATTCAAAGAAACAAATGGTTTTTGTTAGATCCTCTTGCAGATATTCAGCAAGGTCAAAGTGCAAACAAACAGTTTAGTGGAGCAATTTCAGAGTGTCAGGAAAAGCACCAAGATTTACCATGTGCTAAGAGATAAATGTAGATTTGCTAACAAAAGAAAGTTGGTTAGATATCAAGTGTTACTTTTATAACTAGCGGAATTGTAGGTGGTAAAAAGTGTATTTATGTTGTTAGATGAGATTAGGGATTTGAATTGTAGATATCTGAAGAGGTGTGAGCAGATTAGCAGTTGAATTATGACCATGTGTTCTGGTCATGCTCATGCTTTGGATTGTGGTAGGTCTTGTGATCAGAATCAGGAATCGAAAGAGTTGAGCAAGTTAATGAGGTTTTGCAAGTCGTAACTGTGGCTGGTATGTCTGGAATGAAGTGATGACGTTATGTGAGGTTAAAGGTGTGATGTGCAAATGTTGACTGAATTGTATCTTTTTGAATGTTTGCAGATTTTGTGGAAGGATCCGATACTACTGTCGGCTGGTTCTCGCCAACCAACTTTCAGACATTCCAAACGCGGTCGTTTGACGTGACGTGGTGGTCGTGGTGATTCTTGTTGGATTTGGAAGGACTGAACTATCAGATCATCTAATGCTCAAGTAAGTTGGGATTGGGATTTCCATGGCTGCCGATTAGTAGAACGATAGGATCCTCTCCTCTTCAAGTGTAAATCGAGTAACATTAAAGTGGCTCCAGGCGATAGGGCTGGAACTGCTGATAAACTAACAACTTTACAACTGTCAACTATTGTTGGTGACGTCGAGAGAGGGCTTGTTCGTTCTTGCTATCGGTGGTTGTCATTTTATATTCATTTAAGCTTGTTTGAGTGACTGTTGTGAAAGACAGATTATTAATTCAACTTGTGGTTTTCTTGCAGAAATGAAGGTCAAACTATCGGGAACGTTGGAATTAGCCAAAACTAATACTACACTTGCGTACCTGTCTTTTGACGGGAGTGTCAACCTGAACCCTTGTATTCTTTTAGAATAGTAGTTTACGTTTTTAGGCTACACTTTTATTTTTTACTTAGACAAGTCCTTGTTTACATTTTCTTTATAAGTTTCTAGAGCCGTGTATCATCAAGTGGTGCATTTAGTGTTTAGTTAGAGTACGTACCTCAGTTGGTGTTCTTTTCGTTTGACATTTTTCGACGTTACTGTGTTAACTTTTCTGTGAGGCACAATGCGGGTCGTTGCATTAGTCAGCGGTGGCAAGGACAGCTGCTTCAATATGATGCAGTGTGTTGCTGCTGGTCATGAGATTGTTGCTTTGGCCAACTTGGAACCCATTGTTGAAGGTACAGTGATTGAATCTTGGAAATTTGTGGTTTTGAGTTGTGTCATTTCTAATGGTTGATACATTTTGGTTTCAGGAGAAATGGATAGCTACATGTACCAAACTGTCGGTCACGATGGAATTTCTCTGTACTCTGAAGCGATGGGCCTTCCTCTATTTCGTCGAAAAATTAGTGGCACAGCTATCATTCAAAAACAAGAATACTCACCTGTCGATGGAGACGAAGTAGAAGATTTATTTTATTTGCTGTCGGAAGTCAAGGTATGCTACATCTTTCGCATTTTGAAACGTGCTTGTAAGTAAGTGTCAATTGGTATTCAACTTGATGTTTTCTGCTTTAGGAACATGTAGAATATGACGCTGTTGCAGTAGGTGCCATTTTATCGGACTATCAGAGGATTCGTGTGGAGAATGTGTAAGTGTCGAATGGCTGAAATGATGATCATGCTAATGTTTCCTCAAGACTGTAAGAGTCTTTGGCTTGTAGATGCACCCGTCTCAAGTGTGTTAGCCTGGCTTACCTGTGGAGAAGAGACCAATCCGAGCTACTGCAAGAAATGATTGATTGTGGAATGAATTCTATCATCATCAAAACCGCATCCCTGGGTTTGGATCCTGATGTGCATCTAGGCCAGACTATCGCTGAAATGAAATCACATTTGATGAAATCGGTAAAACGTTAATAAATTAGTGGTCAATGGTACATGTGCGAATTGTGTTGTGATCAAGTTTCTGTGTTTCTAGAAAAAGAAGTACGGGATAAATGTATGTGGCGAAGGAGGAGAATACGAAACCTTCACATTGGACTGTCCCTTATTCAAACAAGCAATTGTGATGTAAGTTGGATTACTATTAGTGTGGTTAGCGTGAGACATGAGGTGGTGATAAATTCTTGTGCATTTTTTTAGGGACGATTTTGAAACAGTAATTCACTCTAATGATGCCTTTGCCAGAGTTGGTTACTTGAAGTTGAACAAACTACACCTAGTCGAAAAGACTGTAAGTGTCTGTAACTATCGACCGTACTATGAAATCAAAGTAATTCGGTATTCTTCATAGTCTTTGCATTTTTTAGGCAAAGAGAAAGGGTTCTGTCGCAGACGAAATCCCCTCGAATCAAGACTTGTCTTCCATTTCTAGCTTCGCAGCACAGAAAAGCAGAATGATTGGATATCCAGTGAAATGTCCGTTGGATCATCTGTCCGATCTTGTAGAATGCCATAAAGCCGATTGTTGTGATGGTCATCTTGAATTGTGCAATCAAAATCATGGCCCTCGGGAAACTGATGACGATGATCAGTACCATCAAAACTGTAACAGTCATGACCACGATCATCACCTGCACCGGGGAAGTTTTTCTGGAGTGAAGCCAATCTCGCCTGTGGCTTTGGAACAAGAGGAGGCTGCGGAGCCAGGGAAAGCCGATGCTGAAATTGGAGAATCGAAACCAGAAGAAGGCGTAACGGATACTGGAGTTCAAAGTGATATCGCCATTTCACCTAAGCCGGAATTTGCACGAGAAAGTCAAAATTTTGGAGTCACGCGGTGTGTTGTTAGTAACACTGGAGGTTGGTTCTGGATAATGGGAATCCACGACAATGAGCTAACAGTTGTACCTAAGTCAAGTAAAAGTAGGCGCGACGATACATCGGTGCAGATTACAAAAACACCACGCGAAGCCATGAAAGCGGCTTTGAAGTCTTTACAAGGTAACATTCTTTTCGTTTGAAACTAAAATGAACATGTAACCTGACTACAAATTTCACACATTCTTGCAGACACTCTTGTAGAAAATAGCCTGGGACTGAGTGACCTTGTCAGCATAGTGATGTTTGTTTCAAACTTGTCAGACTATGCTGAATACAACGCAGAATATCTGGAAGTCTTCTCCGAACGTCCTCCAGTGAGAGTTTGTGTAGAGGCACCACTTCCTTCAGATTTACCCGTCCTCATAGAAGCTTTAGCCTTTCGGAATTCTAGCACAGAAGGTGATTTCAAGCGAAAATGTATGCATGTTCAAGGTATTTCCCACTGGGCTCCAGCCAACATTGGCCCATACAGCCAAGCGGTTTGGGTAAGTTGAAAAATGAATCAATGTGTGTTACAAAAAGTTCATCTTTATAGTGTCATTCTTGTTTTTGCAGATCGGTGATATCATATATATAGCGGGACAAATTGGTCTTGTTCCTGGCAGCATGAAGCTAGTCGAGGGTGGTGCTAAAACGGAGTGCAAATTGGCCTTGCGGCATATTAGCAGGATTATCAAGGCTGTAGACTCAAAGGTTGAAATGCGGGATGTAGTCAAGGTGAGTTGGAGTTTCATCCTGTTGAGAATCATTGTCATAACATTCATTTTAACTTGTTGCAACTCACCAATGTCTGTTTCGCTTTTCTAGGGAGTTTGCTACGTAACAGATGCCAAATTTATCGAAGAGTGTCGGCGAGAATGGGAGAAACGCACAAATAACGCCATTGTAGAATATTTAGTTGTACCGCGATTGCCAAGAGACGCCAATGTTGAATGGCAAGTTTGGGCACATAAGCACAATACCGCATTTGAATGTAAGTAACCAAAATTTTCAGATAGGTTGTAATCGAAAGAAGCATTACAGTTAAATGAAGCATGTAATCAAAATGTCACTCACAAATGTTTGCTTCACAGATGAAGAAACTGGATGCTACATCGGAACCGACGTGAAGTTGAGGTTAATACGAAGATGGAATTATGAATGTCGGGTTGCTGTCATCGTCTGCACAGCTCTGACTTGTAAGAACTATATCAGTACAAGTGCGTTAGACCGATCGAGAAACTTTATTTTGCTCTATTTTTAGGCAATTCGGGCTCCCGGTTCGGCAGATCAGAACTAATCGAAATGACGGATTATGCACTCAACAAACTCAATTCCAAGTCTGAGGATAAGTCTCAAGAATGCGCCATTCGTGTGTACTACCGGGTTGGGGCTGTGAATCCATCGGACCTAGCTGAAGTCATGACGAACCAGTGCGCAAAATATAATATGGCGTTTTCCATTATTCCAGTTTCAATGTTGGTTAAGGACAATGCTGTAATTAGCTTTTGCGGTGTCAGGCATCAGTAACTTCCTTGTTCTGATGACATTAGAAAGTTTTCCAGTTGCAACTTGCTTACAGAGAGTTTAGCTCAAGGTGTATCAGATTGTGCAAAATTGTAAAAGGTCAATCCGTAGACTTTAACTTATTTTACTTACCTCGGTATGGATGAGCTACATGTCCTTGGCTCTAAAACGGTTCGAGTATCAAAAGCTTTAATAATCCATAGATTCGATGTTGAATGACAAAAGAGCTAGTCGCTACGTAGCTTTCAAGTCTTCAACATCCTTATTGATTTGCGTCCATGTAACTTGTAAGGTTATATAGAGATTTGAGTAGTAGACATACGTTTTGTAAAGGTACACCCATACAGCCTTCTTAACTTTTTTCTTGCCATGTTCAAGTTTTGCAATGACCTACTACTTACTAGGATGATATTCCTGTGGATATGCAAGCCTACGATCCTAAAATGGCTTGTAGGACGGCAAAAATAGCTGAGCGATTTACTAGCAATTGTACTTTGCGAGGGTAAAGACTGGGTCGCATAACCTGTATAACGTACGCAAATCATTGGCTTTGTTATATCGAGATGATAACTGCTGTCAATAGAGTACTTTTGCCTATATTTATGATTATAGACGCTAAAAATGTGGTACGACCAAGATTGAATGTTTACTATGATTAGTTTTGTTTTGAAGACGAGATGGTTTCTCGTCAAGTGTTGTTATGATATTTCTGGTCTTGCAACTTTATACCCTTACCCCGGAGGTAACTTTTTTAGCAAGACTCGTATGTAAAGTGTGATTATTATGTGATTTTGATCGAAAGAGGCAGTCCTTTGTGAGGATTAGTCATAGTGTTTACGTCTGATTCAAGTCTGTCTGTCAAAACTGCACGTTTCATGTTCGAATAACAGTTATTATAGATATTCGGATGCTGTATAGCGCATTTCTGTTTTGCCTTGTCTGCCATTTCAAAAATTTAGCCGCAAATATGTTACGTATCTCTGCAGTTAAAGCTTTAGTACGGCCTCAAATCACATTTAAACTTTTGTTATAAACTTAAATTGTATTTCAGACTTCAAATATGTAGTTGTTGTTGCAGCCAGAAGACTTAAAAATTGTTCAATACCGAAGATACTCGTTTAACAGTAGCCTTTAAATGATCAAATCAATTTCCTGTATAAACAGACATGATAGAGTCTTGAACATACGTAATAAAACCGCAGGATCTTTCGATATATATTTTAGCTAAACGATTTTTAACTAGCCAGTCAAGATGCCAGCGCCGACTAACGCCCAACTTGAAAACTCCAATTCAACCTACTTTGAGATGGCGCGGAATTTGCCGTGTTCAAATTTGGCCATATGAGTCAATGCTTAAGGAAAATATGCAGTTTCTGAGTTTCTTTTGACTTTCGTGCGAATTGTAAACTGCAATTTAGCGATTACGTTGCAGGAAAACGGATCATTAATTGTAGTTTGTCCTTTTAGTTTGTGATCCTGTTTTCCCGGATTTAGATGAAGAATTTAGTGATGTATTAGAGTGAATTACTTCGAGGATCTCACTATTGCTTACGGAATTTGCAAAACGGTAAGTTTCAAGTGTCAGAGGTTTCCGTGGTAACACCGCTGGAAACATTCCTTTCATTTTGTGATGTATATTCTGCAGCACATGCCAAAACTTTCAAAGTTTTCTTACGTTTTATTGACAGACTGGCCGTGGAAGATCAGGATCTGAGTTCATGAATCAGGAAAATGGGTCAGCTGAAGGAGTTCGACCAGGAAGTTTGTTACAAGAACGTCAAGGGTTCCGGTCAACCTGACATATTGCAGAATGGTTCAAGCGATGGAGACTGGACAGAAAGCGTATCAAAGGAAAGAAGTCATCTGAAGAATGGTCATGTCAAGTCAGCCCAGACTGGAGGCAGCAAAAGGGCTGCAGAAGCTAAGAAAACCATTGAAGGAAAACAGGGAAAGCAAAAGTTAACTAAGCACGGAGTTCCTTGGGACGAGCACGAGCCTTGCCGATTGTGGGATGCAATTCAGACATACATTTGCTACGCTGTGCTGGTGCTATCAGGATATGTGAATGACTTCATTCGACCTAGGACTGCAAACGAAAAGTTTAGAACTGTGAGTTTACATTATTATGTCAGATTCAAAGGTAATTAAATCTCTAACTTAAGTTGTGCCTGTTTCAGGGATATACTTCACTGTATGCAAGTTTTGAGAGTTTCTACACCCGCCATGTGTACCGCCGTGTTCGAGATGCTTGGAATATCCCGATTTGCAGTGTTCCTGGTGGAAATGTTGTTATCAAAGATCGACTGTCGAAAGATCATGGGTGGACTTTCCAGTAAGTTGGTTGTAGTCTTTGGTACATGTTCGTAAATGATGCAGAATTTAAAATAGTCTGGTGTGTATAGGTTTACCGGCGAAAAGCTTGATTGTATCAACATGGGGTCATACAACTATCTGGGATTTGCCGAAAATGAAGGAAAATGTGCGGAGGACTCCATTAAAGCTTTGCGAGAAACGGGAATTTCTCTTGGTACAACAAGAAAGGAACTAGGGCCAAGCTTTACTTATCTGGATGAGTTCGAGACACTTGTTAGCAAGTTTGTTGGCTCTGAAGATTGCCTGACATGTGCCATGGGTTTTGCCACCAATTCGATGAACTTACCTTGTATACTGAATGATAAATGTTTAGTAATTAGTGATGAGAAGAATCATGCTTCCATCATTTTGGGTCTGAGAACTTCCGGAGCTACTGTGCGAGTATTCAAGCATAACAGTAAGTAGCCAAAATCTGAAGTTTTTGTTTGGTAATGGATGATTCGTCTAATTTTTGTCTGCATTCTTATAGGCATGAAGAGCTTGGAAAAACGACTGAGAGAAGGAATAGTGAAAGGCCGTCCGAAAACCCATTTGCCGTGGGACAAGATCTTCATCGTTGTTGAAGGTGTCTACAGTATGGAGGGTACTATTGTTAACCTGCCAGAGGTGCTGCGATTGAAGAAGAAGTACAAGGTATTGATATTTTTCAAGTTACTCAAGAGTTAAAAGGTCTTGAAAATGTAGTTGAATGCTAAGCCGTGATTGTGCTGACTTGCAGGCTTATTTATACCTGGATGAAGCCCACAGCATCGGTGCTGTTGGCCCTCGTGGCCGTGGAGTGTGTGACTACTGGGGAGTCTCACCGCAAGAAGTGGACATTATGATGGGGACCTTCACGAAAAGTTTTGGTTCTGCTGGAGGATACATTGCCGGCTCCAAGGAATTTATCAATGTTCTCCGCAAACACAGCCATTCAGAAACTTATGGTGCTTGCATCTCGCCGCCAGTGGCGGCTCAAATAGTAACTTCGATGAAAATCATTATGGGAGAAGATGGATCTGACGAAGGCGTTCAAAGAATACAACAGTTGGCCCGAAACGCTCGATACTTCCGCCAAAAGCTGAAGCAACTGGGATTCGTCGTTTACGGAAGTAAAGATTCACCTGTCGTCCCAGTAGCCGTTTACATGCCGACAAGACTTGCCTATTGTGTTCGTGAAATGCGTAAAGCTGGAGTAGCTATCGTTGCTGTCGGATTCCCGGCCACTCCGCTGGTGGAAGGCCGCATCCGGTTCTGTATGAGCGCTTCTCATACCAAGGAAATGCTTGATCACGTAAGTTGTGTTTGTGCACGTAGCATAGCTGAGCGCATTCATTTCGACATCTTGCCTATAATTCAATCTTATGACTTTTCTTTCCAGGTCATAAAAGCATTCACCCAAGTCGGCAATGATATCAACTTACGGGTCTCCAAACTACCTCGTTTCAAAGGAGAAATTAAGTACGAAGAAGTGGAAGGAGATGTTCCCAGTACCAGTTCTTAGATTACACTCGTTATACATGTACAGTAACGAATTCCGGTGATGTTATCTAAACTTACTTAGATTAGAACTTTTGTTTCTAACAAACGCCAGCAAATGCATTTATGTAAGAGTGTGAGCTTCGTAATATGCCATAAGAGGTTGCCAGCCAACCATCACTGTAGAATCTCGTCTCATGGGCGGTTACATTTATCTCATGTCCCGTGAATTTTTATGCCCGTTATCCATGATCTGTTTTCACGATTTTTCTTGCCAGACAAATGTTCCTCTCTTTGAATATGAACCAAGTGTGCTATATTACTGTCATAATTAACTTAACTGTAGATCTGACATTCCTAAATGCAGTATGAATCTTTATAATCAGTTTTTGCTTCTTGTTACCAGCCCGTTTAGGCAGGGCTTTACGAGCTGCACAAATCTGTAATTTAACACGCCAACAGCTTGAAGCTAGTAATAAATTTTACCGTGGACACGGTATTATTGTTACATGAAACCATGCAGAATATGCTATCAATTTTGTAATTGTAGATATCCGAGCCTCTTAGTCCGGTACCATACAGTATTGCTACTCAAAGCCACAGCATGTACTGCATAGTGACGGACAAAGCAACTCAAGACCTCGAAATCGGACGGACATGATGAACTCTCAAGACCAACTGACTGACGGCTTCGGAGCAGCATTAGAAGGTTAAAAACGTTGGCTATTTCCTCTATCAACTCTATAATTCTCATGATTCGATCCTTACATTCCTTATCTTATCTTTTCAGAAGACGTCGTAGGATCATCCCACTCCTGCCAACTTATTACAACAGCCTAAACTGTTCATCAAGACTCATCCATGTCCACTAAATGCCCAAGAAACTTGCTGTGTAAACGATCCGTTATCTCAAGACTACTTGTATCCTTTCCACTGCATTTATCATCTCGGTCCCTGTAAATAAGCTCAGAACTTTCTGGACGACTCTTGTAGAAAGGGAGATTTCAAGCTAAACTGACTTGAGCTCTTGATACACATTGGAAATGTTTCGACGGCCAGAACTAAGCATTGTTTGATCAAGTCGTATTGCAATCCTCCTCCTGATGAATCATTGACTCACGGAAAAGTCAAACTTTAAAACCAGAGTCAGGTTATTTACCAAAATCATGTGCTGTTCTGGAAAAGCTGGAAATTCCAGCAGCAAAAAAGCTAGACTGGATGCCTGGGGAATACCATGTCAGCAAGTGTCAAGTTTTGGAAGATCTCGAATTATAATTATGTCATGAGACTTGATTCAACCTGACCTACAGAGACGCTGGCAATGATTGTTTTGCCAATTCTCATATGGGAAAGCCTTAAAGTTGTTGATTTATGAGGATACTCACCATAAGAATATACATTTTATTCGCAAACCAGTCAGACCAGTTTATTTACATCATGGTAAATATCAAACGCCTATTCTATAAAGCATGCACCACCTTCCCTAATGGCGTTTCAATCGAAATACAACGACGGACAATGATCCTCAGTTTAGCATGGGGATTTCCCACTGAAAATTCATGAATCTTTGTAGTTATAGAGGGCGTTTCTCTTCGGCGAAAATTGTCAGATCAGAACTGAATCTGTCAAACAGTAAGAGGACCAAGCCTGTAATCATGCTGAAAAGTTGAGAAATTGAGCAATTAATTGTACATCTACAGCTTTGAATGTGGCGGCCTGATTTCATGTGGTCAAACGATTAGTTCTGGCCACAGAGAAAGGGATGCATTTCAAAACTTGAACTTGAAACCAGCCCTTGATTTCAGTTGGAGCCAAAGTGGCAAAGGAATCCCAGGCGAGAAACTTCAGTTCAAAAATCCACTGTTCCAGCGTCTCCTCCAGGAAGAATTTCGTCTGGAAGTTGATTTATCTATGACAACAACACAACACTTTTTCTTCAAAATCTAATCAAACTCCTCCTAAATCATATTTCAGACTTGTTTCCTGAAAGTCTGCTTTTTCGGTAATTAACTTTTTAGAACAAAAAGACCCTCATGTCCATTGCATACCTAATGTTCAGAAACTCCAGGTGGCAAATGGTGGTCAAAATGAATACAGCTGAACTTCAAAGACCTGCTCAAGAAAAAGTTCATTGTCTATGGCTTCATTTAAGAGCTTCATGAAGCGTTGTTGTACGTGACAGGTCCTATTATGATTATGAATAACATTTGCTTCAGTTTGCTCATCCATAAACTTGTTCATAGTAACGAAAACGCCATTAATCTTCGCTCGAATTGCAACACGTCTCCTGGAAGAGGTGTAAACAAGGTGTTTTTTACTATTAGACATCAAAGCTTCATCTAAAATGTATTGTTTTACGGTAGCCAAAATCTTACATCAAATCAAACCACAGGTAACGCTTCCAGGAAGAACTGTGGTGATCATGTTCTGCATGAATTTTTAATTAAGTTCATTTTGAAGCTGTCAGACTTTCATGTAACCTGCAAAGACAGCAACGCGTGCAAGAATCATGTCCATTTGTCAGCAGCTTTTCAAGAATCAACTTTTGCCATTTTTACAGACACGTAGACTTACGTTGTTGCCGTAGCGGCATAATTTCCTGTTCTGATACGCTTATCACTAATATGCTTACGCTTCATCGCATGAGCCGTCCAGATCAAGAAGAAGTGTTCCATAATGGAGTGGCTTCCAGAAGATAATGGAAGAAATGGCGGAAAAAGTAAAGCAATTTTGCTGCAAAACCGTCGACACAAACAACAACTTCCTACCTGCCACAACATTGCAAAAGTTGCGAAATTACATAATCCTCAAAGCTCTCAAGGTGCCGAAGATTACGCCCGTTAATGGCTTCAACATAAACAAGCATTTGTACGTCCTACTACAACAGTCAGTCCAGTTTTTGTGTTTAATGGAATTGAATGTTGAAACAATAACAATGTGGAAGTGCGATGTTTTGTTATGATCTCGAGAGACATGCTTAACATTTGACCTTCCTGCTTCTTTTTTGTTTTTGGCGCCTTAAAAGCTCTTATGGATTTTCACATTTGGTGCGTGTTGTTTACTTCTTGTGCCACAGTCAATAGGAACTGGATTAAGTAAGCCACCACGTGGAAATAATTACGGTTTTGATCAAGGTCGCAAATAAGGCAAAATGATAAAGAGAAAGAAAACAAAAGTTGAAATATAATGTTGTTTATTACTTCAACATCCGTAATTTACACACACTTGAAGTGCATCATGAGCTGTGAGCAAAGCTACTTTTAAGGAACACATTGAAATTAATGTTGTTGCTCTATGACTTTGCAAGTCAGGTAGAAGGAAGTAATAACTATCCAATCCAAATGACTTGTAGTAGGAAAAGATACAAATTATGACACAACTATTGAACATTTGGAGCTTTTCAGCAATATAATATTTACAAGATATGTACAGGATTCATCAGTCTTTTTACACCTCTGCAAATGGCTTCTTTTCTTAAGGACCATCAGAACCTTAAATGGTCTCAAAGTCACTTCCGGCGCCTCCAAACTCTTTACAGATTCCATCTTCAGGAATGAACTCTCGAAGCGTGCTGATCCACTTGTCACGGTTTCCATCGTAGGCGTAAATGTCCGCGCTGATGGTCACGAGTTTGCGAACAGTGTTGAAGAAGGCTACCCATATTTTGGGCGCGTTGACAAAGTACACTTTTCGAATAATCCCTGGTGCAATCCTCTCCACAGTGTTAACCAGCTCGAGAAGGACTTCGAGTGTCCGCTTGTGGAAGTAGTTTCCGTAGGCGACATTGGACACATCGCACACGAGGATCCCATAGTCGGCGTCCCGCTCCAGGACCATTTTCTCAAAAACCATGGCAACTTTAAGAACGTATCGGATGAACATGTCTTCGCGGCCTTGTTGGATTGCTTCTTTGATGTTCCAAAGACCGCCGTGAGGGATCATGGCGATTGGGCGGTTGTTCTTGTCCTTGCCGCCGACATAGGTGAGGAACTTGGTGGCAAAGTCTTTGGGGAACTGTTCGACTTGGATGTCTTTGGCGTTGTGACGTTTGTGGATGTCCAAATAGTTGTTGATGAAAACTTTGGCTTTTTCGATGTTGAAGCTGCTCGCTTGAAGGTAGCGGAGGAGGAAGTTGTTGGAGCGGAGTTTGAAGTCGTCGAAGAAGTTGAGCGACGTCAGGTATTCGCGGAACTGTTGAAAGAAAATTTTATTAGCGATGAGTGCGTAAACAAAGTGTCGGAGCAAAAGTGCGTGAGGATTCGAATATTTCAAGGATATCTAGAGTAATTAGTGATGATGACAAATATTTACCTCTTCCATTGTCTCGAGTTGTTGTGGGCTCAGAGATTTCATGATGTCGGCCATTGCGATTATGGTTTTGGCACTGAAGTTGCTTTGTTCACTTTGACACTCAAACTTGGTTTAAATGGTCTGGTTGAACTTGAGTTTGAATCCGTCTACACTTTGAAACTTGTTGATGAAACAGGATGAAGCTTGATGAAGCTCGATTGAAGTTGATCAACTTGATTGGAAGAAATCAGCTGATTTGTTGCAAAATTCTCGCTCAGATGTGCTTGTGCCTTGAACTTGATCTTGCAATTGTGGCTGAGTCAGGAGGTCGCGTTTGCTTTTATACTCGGCAACCTTTTGTACGTCATCAACAATGAGCCGCAGCTTTACTGTCTTTTGCCAATTGCTCTACGGCCAACGTCAACAATTGTTTACTTGTCCAAGCAAGTTTGTGGGCAAAACCACTGGCTCTCTCGCTCGCTTCAACGCTGCAAGGAATTGCCACGTGCGAAACGCAAAAGAGAGAACAGTTTGACGTAGGACCGATGCGATTCTTGATTTCGCTCCACATGAAAACCTGATGTTGGTGAACAGTGAATATGCGTTTGCGAATTTTTTCCCCTAAGAAAATTGTGGCACACACGGAAAGATGAAAATGAAGTTCGCAGTTTGCGGTACCTATACTTGGTCGAGGTATTCTTGAGCATGTTCAGGACTGGAATTTCACCTGTCCGTTGTAGTAGCATGTGACTTCACTAGGTGTAAATCCACAGGGCAATTAAGCACATGCCAGGTTTCGTAAGTCGTATTTCAGTCAAGGAAGACAGGTGAATAGAACAGCTGGAAAATACGCGAGAGGCGTCGCCGCGAGAAAGCGTCCAAATTCGTGGAACTTGAAGTCGATGCGACGGCGCAGTAGCGTTTACTTTCTTTGTTGGCGCTTCGGGTCAAAGGGCTTATTGGACGGGCATGAAAAAGTGGTACTGCGGCGGGAAACAAGTCAGGATGCGCTTTATGCGTCGGTGAAATGACGTAAGAAGATCGATGTGGAATGAAAGTAATGTCAGTTGTTCAAAGGTTTGTTTTGATTTGGTTGCAGGGCAAAAAGCATTTAACAAGAAACGATTTCTTCGAGTGACGTCAGAAAAGTCACAAAAGTGGCGAACAAGTACCTGATTCTTCTGCTCATTTCCTACAGTTTCTTTATTGGTGCAATATTAAAGAAAGGCGGCAATCAACTTTTACCGGTCAGCAAAAAGCAGTGTAAACATTCGTCTTCTTCCATTAAAGCGGAAGCTGTAACATTATTGCTGAGAATCCTGAGCCTGCTCAGGTGCCTCAAGCTGCTGTAATAACAACCATTTTGGCGCTTCCATGGTCAAGAATCTCTGTACACAAGTTTTTAAAATGTTAGCCTTAATCAGAAATGAAGTTTGAAGTTGAAGCCTCTGACATAGGACACCAAATGACCGGACGGATGGGCAATGTTGAAGTAGCAAAACGAGGTTTACAATTCCTGTTTCAAACTTCTCTGTTGGTGGACAGCCGTTCTGTTAGTTCGTTAGTTCCCACACAAGTACAACTTGGACTTGGATTCAATCAGATTTAATTAAAAGTTCTGACTGTCGTAGAGGTTGCTGACGACAAAGGCCAGATTTACTGCTACAAGGCGACACGTGTCTCAAGTAGTTGTTGTTGAGTGAGCCATAATAACTGGTCAAGTAAGGCAAATGGCAGAAAGCAAAGCTGATCAAGTCACCAACAACAGAGGCCATGCAATAGATACATCGAGTTTACAAATAGTTGAACTTGATTCATAAAAGGATGTAATGTCATTATCAAGAATCAGGAATCTTCCGGAGGTATCTGACCGACCTAGTAAGTTGTGGCTTATCGCCAAATCTGCCAATTCTGACGTTGAAGAAATAGAAGTAAGTAACGGGAAAATGACTACGTAACAGATATCAACTTCGCTGAAACGTGAGAGAATATTCTGACTGAGTCTGATAGAAAAAGTCTAAAAAACTTGAAAGCTAGTTCCATTCATAGTTCCAGCTCGGGATTCCCCAGGAGTAGCCGTAGTAATTGCAGTTATATTGTTACATAATTCAAGCTGGTTCCAGACTATACACTTCTGTAGAACTGCAAAATTACATGTTATTTGCTCAACGATTGACTGTTGAAAAAGTTGAAGCGCAGCATGCGAAAGACTGCTTTGTCTGCCTGATGAAGTAAACCTGATCTGAAGTCCGAGGAATCGCTGAAAGGCTGCCGTAAATATATTGACAACGAGTTCATATTCAGGCAACGTTCAAAGGCAAAATGAATTGCCAACTTTTGTAATTTTTATCATCGGCAGGCCTAAAGAAGGTGAGTAATGGCAATATAGCTGCTGCCAGTTCAAGTCTTGAGACGCATAGAAAGAGGCTCAATCCGGTTCTTTGCAATCTACTACACGCAAAACACACCTGTTCAATCAATGCTGCTTAAGTAAATGGCAATCAACAACAACTTGCACGACGACTGCTGCGACTACTTGGTTCAACCCAGGGAAAATCCAGTACTCAAATATTGTGGGGTTCCCCAACAAATCGAAGGTCAACTGCATTTGTTAAAATAACATGCGAATGTGTCCAGGTTTTGTAATGGCAAATTGGTATTTGGGTTGTTGCATGTTTCTTTCAAAAAAGTTGTACTAGGCTCGACTGGCTCGACGACACATTAATGATAAGGAGGGAATCAGGTGGATTTATTGCTGGAATTACGTGCGTGTACGCACGTGTGTGAGTACTGAATAGCCATTTGATCAAGAACCTGGTTAATTTCAAAGGATTACGTTGAAAAGTATAGAAATTGCAGATTTGTGGGGACGCCAAAAGGTGGTGAAACGTAAAAACTTGAAGATGCCATCAAGAAAGATGCGTGAGTCATAGAAGAAAATTTTGAATTTGATACGCGCGAAATGATGTGATTTGAGAAAATCGAGTTGAAAGAAGCTGAAAACATGCGGTTTTGCAAAACAAGGGAAAATTTGAAAATTTTGCAGTTGAGTATAATTAAAGTTGAAAAAGGTAACTATTTTCTATCAATGCGTGTTAAGAATTGGTGTGTTGTGTGAAATTAAACATCATATAATGTAATCTGTATTGGTTTACGTAGGTGTAATGGAAACATGACGAAGGTAGGAACATTAGAAAAATCTGAAGCTGAGACTGTAAACAAGCCTGAAACCAAAGAAAACGAAAATCGGGCAATCTCTGAAGGCAATGGGGAACCTTCAACATCCACAGCAGCTTGTGAGACTGAAACTTTGACGACTGAAGAAATCAATCTTGATGGGGTGGATGAAGCATTCCGACCAACAGTTATCGCTGCAGCCACCTACAACAATTCAGCATGGCACCAGTGGTACGAAAAGTACGGCCAGTACTACTTTGCCAATGTGTACTACAATCAACACCAACTTTATCAGCACTACCCTGGAAGTGTCAGCGACAATCCACTGGCTGCTACCTTACAAAGGCCTACCGTTCAACCTGGCCAGACTCCTCAAACGGTTCGAGAAGACGATTCATCAGATTTCAAATGCATAACGGACTATGGATACCCACCACCGCCGAAGCCGCCAGCCTTACCAGTTCCATCACCGTTGGTCTCTCCGCTGGTCTCAGATGACGAAGACTTTGATGACGAGAATTTGATTGATCTGGATGCTGAGATTGAAGACGAAATTACTGCTATTGATGCATTACATATTCATGATGAGAATCATCAAGTCCGACCACCGTCTCCAGTTATACTGGAGCCACCACCGGCACCTCCAAAGTTTCCGTTTATTGTGCCTCCGAAAATTAACCTGTTACCGCCACCACCACTGATGTCAGTACGAATGCTTCCGCCCAGACGAGGTGACAAGTATGCTGAATTTCGTAACCAAGAAGAAGAACTGCCGTGGATGATTGATGGTGTCCATCCAGCTTTGCCAGAAGGATTGTTATCGCTCATGAAGCCCATGCATTGCCGTTTGTGCAATATCGAGTTGTCGTCTAAAGTGGTGTCACTAGACCATTACAGGGGAAGGAAGCATAGACTGAACGTTAACTTTTGGTTGAGGAGGAATAAACTCCCGTTGGCGGTATCTTACCCATTGCCGGTTTCGCATAGACAGCAGCAGAAACGAGTAGTTCAACCTCAAATTCCGGTACCTCCACCAATGCCACCACCTCCACAATCAAGAGCACTGTTACCGACACCAAGAATTGTTCCCAGGAGACTTGAGCACCCAACATTCCTTTGGAGAGATATGTCTGACCCTAACTTACCTGATGCTGTCCGAAGAATTTGTGGATACATGAAATGCGGAGTTTGTGATGTCTATCATTTTTCTGCTACTCATGCTAGCGAGCATTACAAAAGTGCCTTACACCGATTGATGGTGGACAAGTGGCTGGAGCGACACAACTTTGTTCCCAACGTACTTCATCGGCCAATTCCGAGACCTGCGAATCTGCCTCCGAGACCAACATTGCCAATGCCTCGGAGCCGCGTATATCATCCGCCAAGTGCCCCTCCCTCAGTTCCAATGTCGGTGCCGGAATCCGAATTAGAAGTCATCGATATTGCTGACAGTCCTCCGCCAAGTCCGCTTCCAGTACCATCCGCTTCCAAATCAGCAACTCCTGGTCTTCTTAAAGTACCGGCGGGCTTGAGATCGTATTGGGCTTGGATAAAGAAGAATAAAATTGGGTTCTACGCTCAAAGGACAGTAAGACCAAGTCGGTTTACTTCGCTGCCGAGAAAAAACACTATGACCAAGAGTGTTCGCGTTTTGAAGCCTCGGCCATACTACGAGGCACCAATTTTCAAGCTTAAGAGGGAAGAAAAAGACTGAAATTAGCGATATAAGAGAAACACATTAGCTAGGAGGGAACCTAATCGGATTACTTCATCTGTCTGTTGCTTTATCGGTGAGTGAATCAATCTCTCCTCTAACGAAATAAGAGCTGGAAAAACAATAACATGAATATATTTGGCTTCCCTTTAGTCTGTCACCACTGAGCGACTGGAACGAATGGAAGAAACACTAAATCTGAAGTCAGCCATGTATGCGATTTTGCTGTAAGTTAAAATTGAGCGAAACAACCCGAAAAATTTGAAACGTGCGATTTTCAATTTTCTTTTGAATTTTCCAGGCTCGACTGCAACTCCATAACCACAGTACGTCATGGACCCAAGAAATGGAACGTCAATTACATCTCCGTATCGGGAATCTCAGCCGAAGAACGCCAAACCTGGGATGCCCTCTACCCTGAACCAGAGTCCTCGACTCATTCCAGTGATCTTGCAAAAGAGTTCGATAGAGTGACTAGAATGTTAAACACCTTAGAAGAGTTTGGATACTACGTCGTGTCTTCATGTGTTTCCCAGCCTCGGGACGCCTTTAAGGGAGACGAAAACAACCGCGAGTGTTACATCTGGACCTTGCAGAAAAAGAAAGCTACTCGCTCTCCTTCTGAACCTTGTTATTTTTTGAAGCCTGAAGCATCCACTACATTGATAGACGCGACCGAAAAGCCTGGTGGATATACTGATGATCTGGACCTAGACAGCAGCCAAGAATCACTACTATCGCCGATGAAACGGAGCAGCTTTATCCTTCATTGAAATCTGTTGTTTTACTTCCTGACTTTGTGCCTATTTTGTGTGCAATCTAAAAGTTTGTTTCTAGTAGCGTTTCGAATCAGTAGTTTAGTATCAAATGACCTGGGCTTAATTCTACTGGGTATCAGTTTGATATCATGTATCCCAAGACGGGTTCCGGGGTTCCTAAGAGTGTACGATGTAGCAGCGTTTATTTCGAGCAATTGAAATTGAGCATTTTTGTTCCAGAAATAAATTCCTGCTTTATTGGTAAACTTTTAAATCTTACATCCTCATTTTTGATACATTAAATAATATACATCATCATCATGCCAACATCCTAATAACTCAAGAGATCAAAGAACGACATTTTTACAGCAGCAACTCAAAACTAAACTATTCTCCCATAGTGATGGGAATCTGAACAGGCTTTGGAGGCTCCGGGAGCGCCTTCGGTCTCACTGGTGCTTCCAACTTGAGAAGTCCATCTGGAGTAAAGACCGACTTGAGTTCCTTCAGATCCGTTTCTTCCGGCAAGGTGAATCTTCTTGAAACTTCTTCGTAGTAGCGATTAGAACCATCCTCCGAAGTCTGCTCCCGTTTGGCCTCCACCGTCAGCATTCGGTCCTTCAGGCTAACTTTGATGTCTTCCGGCTTGAACGTCTTGCCCATTAGGATGTTGAGGCGGAACATGCCTTTCTTGGTGGTGTTGGGTTCCACAACGGCCTGACCTTCCTTCTGTGTATCTTCAACTGCTGACATGTCCTTGGAATCTTCAGATTTGTTGGCTTCTTCGTCAGCTTTGGTAGGGTCAGTCTTGGGCTTCTTCTCCGGTACCACTTCGAATCCCAGGGCTTTGAAGACTTCTCCAATGTCGTGCTCCAAGTCTCGCTCCAGCTTGTCGCCGTAGTGATCCTGGGCCAAGTCGTCCCAAGTGATCAACTGGTTCCAGCCTCTAGGGACTCTTCGCGGGCTGTGGCAGGGCCGACGGTGGTGCAAATGGTGGCGGTGAGGCTGGCCGAAGCGGTCAGCAGGGACCAGAAAATCGTCACCGAAAAGGTACAACATTTTGGATGCTTCCTTAAGGCTCTTGTTGGCAATCTGTAAAGAAAAATATGAAATTTTATTAGCTGAATTGTCTTTCAGGATGTTTGAAAAAGTCCAAAAAAATTGGTCCTCAGCTTACCTTTTGAAGCAGATTTCACAAGTTCAAGAACAAATTCTGTTCGCACAGTCGATGGCAAGCTTTGAAAGTTTGAAGTCACTGTTTCAAGGCTTGAAAAATCTCAAAAAAGGCAAAGGCTTCCAAGTTCGCTTAAGGTTTCAGATCGTTTCAGTAGCTCGTTTGTTTTGATACTGCCTTGAAGCCAAGCAATGGCAGCATTTATACCCCTGTAGCAGACTGCCCCGTTTCCACGAGATCTTACGGCAACTTTCGAGACTGTTCTATTCGAGAACCTTCTATACTGTTCGACGTGAAGATTCGTCTTTTCCCTTATGAAACGTACATACTAAACGGCTTCTCTTGTATTTTCCCGATCTTTCTACAGCTTTGTTCAGCTATGATGCAAGTAAATCCTGCTATTTTCAACGTTTGCCAAAATTCGCAAATTTCATGACTCACACATTTCAACGTTTATTACTCACAACTCGAATACAAAATAAAACACTAAACTCTCGAAATATCAGACTTGTACAATTACACTTATATTTTCAGACTCATCAACAATCAACAGCATTAGTGAACCTAAGCCTCCAAACACGTAATGGGTATCTCCTTGACCAACATCGGCGGCTCCATATGCGGCAAGACTGGCGCTTCCAAGCAAAGTACTCCATCCTCGCCCAACGAAGTACTAACCTTGTCCAAGTCAATGTAATCAGGCAACATGATCTGTCGGTTGACCTCTCGATGCATTCTCTGGAGTCCATCGGCGCTTTGCTCGTCGTGAACGGCGCTGATGGTCAGCGTAAAGTCCTGCAACTTGAGCACAACCTTGACGTTGTCCGGAACAAAGTTCTTGCCAACTGGGATCTGCAACTTGTAAAGCCTTTTCCCGTCAACCCCGTTGATGATTTCCGGTACCGCAAAAAGAAGTCTGTCATGCTCAAAGGGCCAAATACTGTTGTTGTCATGTCGGTCAGCCGATCCTGCTGAGATGCTAAACTTGTCAAACTGGCTGCGGACGCCATCGGCGAACCGCTGGAGTCTGTTTTCAAAGTCTTTCCAGATTCGGTCGACTGGAGTTAAACTGGCTGTAGCAGGTTGGGCTTTGCCGGTGAAGATTGATCTGGTGGAGGCTGAAGAAGTAAAGGGCGCTGCTGCTGTTGGGCGCTGGAGGCCTCGAGTGAGGACTTGGCGGCAGAGGCGGGAGTACATTCTGTGGGACAAGCGGCAAATTTAAAAATTTGTTTATAGATCCTCTATGAGTTTGAAAATGTCCAGACAACTAAAACCAATACGTACCTGAGTCAGAGTCAGACAAACACTTGAATATATTTCCACGTTTAATAACAAATTAGGTTCCGGTTTTTCTAAAAGTGTTTTGTTTTGTTTATCCAAGTAAGCAATTACACAACGGAAGTCAGTCAATTCAGTTAGCTTGTAAACAGGGAAGCGTCTGGGCTGATTCATCGTTAGACTAGCAATGCGTATTTGAGCGCCATTCTCACAGTACCAAAGGCTGCATAACAAACTATTGCGCAATTTCCCCCGGTGCGTGTCTACTGTCTACTACGTTTCCAGCCGGCTTTTATAATATATCGTTAAACGAAGGAAGCAAGAACAAGTAACGAAACGATAAAGATGGGCTTTAAAGCAACGGCGTGTACGCACTACGCAGTGGGCAAAGTAATAAGGCCAAAGCGGCACGCATTTCATCTGGCTGACTGGGCCAAAGAACCGGAAGAATGGCAAAATGGCAGAAATGTAACGCAGTAACGCACAAAAAGGGGTAACAACTTGAGGCTTGCGACGCAATTTCGGCGGTGTATCCGCAGTCGGCATCCGTCAGATTGTTAGCAGGTTTTGGTAACGGCGTAGAAATGAGTTATTGCTAAAAGCCAAACGTTGAACCAAACGGAACTCATCTGTTCACCTGTAATCAAATGTTGTTTACCACAACCGGCTAACTGACTGACTGAATGATGTTTGTTTACAAACGGTTTAAGCCGCTTATGAAGTCAAAACGCCGCTAATTAAAAGTAGAGCCGAGGCTAGAAATAGCTATGAATGAAAGTAAACAATCGCCATTAAAAGGAACTGATGAATGTACTTAATTCTAAAACCTTCCATTGGTTGACGAGGCTTCAAAGAGTTAAAAACATAGTTGCTGCATTGATTAACAGTGAGACTCAAGTTGGTTTTCTGGGCCAATTGTAACTAGTTTTAGTGTGCAAAAATTAGCAAAATTGCACAGTGACATGGAGTGTTCTAAAGACTTCGTTTCTCAAGTAAGACAAGAAGCTCTGACTGGCCTGAGGAGTTGGATAAATTAGAAGTTGCTCTTGTATAGAACCCTTTGAAATTTTGAAATTTTGATCTTCAGGAAATGGCTCATCCCTTTGAAGGAGACGAAACAACTGCAAAACGCCATTGCCAAGGCTATGATATCAAGTTCCACGATAAGGGCCGCAACACCATCGATGTTCAAACGGCGCCTGAAAAAGAAGAAGGACTCAAGGCTGAAGTACCATTGCCTCAGAAGTCCAAGGAGCCTGGAAATATTGTAGATTGACGGTCTATGATGAAATGCATTTCCGGTTTTGGTAATCTCAAACGTTCTAAAAGCCTTAGTCTTAGTTAGCCTGCAATCTACGTAACTTGAGAAAACGTGATTTCTTCTAGAAACTAGCATTAGATCCACTGACTGAGCTAAATGCAGTCTGACATAACGCCTATTTTACTTCTCTTATCAGCCTTTAGCACATGTATCTATAATGTCAAAAGCGCCAAAGTAAACATTTGGATTCAGAACTGGATCTTCTGACGCTGCTATTATTAAATCTTGTATCTAAAATTAACGCTGCTTCTCTTATCGCACTTTTGAAGTCACTTATCTTTCATCGTTTTAACTGATCATGATTCACATTCCAAGCCTCTCAATTCGTTGAATCATCTCCGCCGTTACCGCATTCCATCATCCGGTCCATAACTTTTTACAGCTTTTGACAAGTTGAAGAAGCGGCGGCAACTACGCAGTTTTTCTCAGTCAGACTGAGACTCAAGCGTTAAATGCGTCGTCTGAATCGCTATTACAGGCTGATTCAGCGCCGACTTGTCAGAACCGAATTGGTCAGGTCTTTCTCCGCATTGTATTACTTCGAACGGGGAAACTACGCAGCTCGTTGGAACCCAAACAAATACTTTCTCCGGGCATAACCCCAACCGAAGACCTACTTAAATGACTTGTTATCTGACTAAAAGTAAAGAAAGAAATTTCCTGCCAAATAGATACCCTGCATGTTGAGTGTTTATATTCGCTGAATCTCCGTCGTTGGAAATTGCCTGCCTCAAAATTCTACGCACTTTCCCGGCCGGCTCGTGTCGATGGTGTAACTACGTCGTTCTTTTCCTTGGGCAAAGTGCGTAGATGCGTGGCTTCTTGCCGATGCTTTTCGTTGTGGCCAAGTATGTCTACTTGCCTATGGCTCATCGTTACTTTACCGTTGGCTCTTCCCATGCTTTACATGGGTTTTAGCAAACTGCGTATTATGCGTAAGCGGCCGACTGACGCATCGTTGTTGGAGGCGAGAGGAACAAGGGACGGATCCGAACCAAAATCCAGGGAAAGTGCGTACTGTTTGTCATTCTTGTTTTGAAGTTGAAAGCAAACGCATCTATTGAAAAAGCGCTCTT
>JAQGBJ010000344.1:0-45437 GCA_034698345.1 Sphaeridia pumilis | reverse complement strand
GTTCCCTATCTTCCCCATGTTAAGTTAAACGTTTTTCGGCCATAACTGGGCCTACGGTTTTCCGAAAAAGCTGAAACGTTCCAGGGAAGTAGAAGGGACCAAAAGACACCTTAAAAGTATCACAAGGATCTCCAAGGGCGAACCCCTTCAGAGAATACAGGACTTTTTCACGGGTCAGATTTTAGAATATAAAACAAAACGGCACTAGAGTCTAACATAATTAAAAAGTGAGCCGATATCCGACACTTTCGGTCACAAAGTTCTAAAGTCGCCTTTTTAGCCTTTAAACTGAAGCGGTATCGCTTCCAGTAACATTTATGACACTTTGGGTCATATTTTACCGTGTTATGACGATATCCCTTCGACTGACACAAACTGAAAACTTTCTCTCAACTCCATTTTTCTAGTAAAACCTTTGGTTAAAACATAGCCTGTGTGTACAAAACGTTACCCATTGTTGACTGCACGCTCATGCCATAGGCTTCAGGTGCCCATCATTTCCAAAAATCGAACCCGGTCCAGACAAAATCTGAGGAAAGCTGGCTTGAAACAGCAATTTTGCTGAAGGCATAAGACATAATGTAATGTGAGCAAAAATTCAATGAAGGTCGAGACCAAAAAACTGAGAAAAGACTGGAAGGGCCTCTATGAACAATCTTTTGCCTTGCCCAACAACGTTTATACGAATTTCTGGCATTCTTCTTCATCCGCTTTCCCTCATGCGTCATGAAGTTCACAGATGAAAGCGAAGTTTCTTTGGGAGAAAGTTTAGTGTTAAATCGATGCAACCTAGAGTTTTTGAACGGTTCTGGCTGTGCTTTTTGCACTATGTTTGTAGCTAAAAAATGTATATAGTTTTATCTACTATTCGACATTAACTGAAAATGGCTACTTCAGCATTCAAGTTGAACTGGGACAAGGACGTTTCTCTGGCTCTGCAAGACTTGGAAGACTACGTAAAACCTGAAATTTTGGAATACATCAAACAAGTTGTCGGTGCACAAGAACCAATCCCCGAACATTCCCCAGCCGTTTCAATACTAAATTCACTTGGCCCCTCCTCAAAACCGCCATTTGAATTTGTACCAACTTCAACTAGAAGCCCTTCGGCATCATCAGAATCGCCGCCCACGGATGCCAACAGCTTGAACTCCTACACCTTAACGAGGGACTTTGGACGACTATCGCTTTTGGACAAACAAATGGACCTGCTGTCTCCAACTGCACTGTGTTCTCAGCTGCCAATGTGTCGCAAGATTATGTTGAAAAGCGATATACTCCAAGGGGACAGGTGAGTTGAAAAAAGTAAGGGCTCCTAAAAATCCTGATTGCGATCATATTTGTTTTCCTCTTTCAAGTGCTACTGGGCGGAGCAGATCAAAACACAAAGCCAAAGCCAACCCAAGTAGATCAGAATCTGAAGAAGGTGCAAAGCAAGTGGACAAGATTGAAAAAGCCTACGGAACACTCGTGGGCAGAATCAATACAAAGAAAGCCGCAGAATTCCGACGAGGAAGAAAACTTCACGGAGATCCAAACGCTGGAGGAGTTCGAGAGTTCGAAGCGTCAGTGAGCAATCCGCTTTACAAAAAGTACCAACCGGAAGGCTATGTCAAGACGGAGGACGAAGTTGTGGTTGAGTTTATAAACAAAATCACCTTGGATTTCAACGAATGGCTCAGCAAGTTTGAAGGAGAGTTGAAACAAGTGGATCCTGACTTGATGGTCCGGTTGCTGCGATGGGATCTTGAGTTGCCGTTCAATATTAAATGAACAAAGCCATCGGTAAATAAAATACAAAATATCTTTTATTACAAGTATAACATTCTTCAATCCTGATTCACACAATTTCAACATCTGAAGTCTCAAAGGTCTCTACTGCTGAAATCACTTGGTTGTAAACAATGACATCCGCGTTCTCGGCGCTCAAAAAGTCAAGGTGGTTGAAGGTGTCTGCTTCGATTTTGTGAAAAACCACTAGATTGGGAAGTTGCCGGGCTAGAATTTCAACGTCCTGAAACAATACAAAAAAATCTTGCTCAGAAACCATTGAAAATTTGATTGTTCAAGACTTGTGGTGCTACCGTACTTCAGTAGGAGCAAGCCAGTCCATTGGCGAATAGTAAATGGCCACTGGAGCTGTTATCTGAGACAACGGATATTGCGGTGGTAGTGGTTGGTTGTAAATACGAAGGTTTCCATATAGCCCAAAGTCGTATTGACTGAACTTGTCAGACTTCATTATTTGGAAAAAGTGTAACAACGTTCTCGTTGATGAACGGTCAGGGTAGTTCCGCAAGAGGGCGTGTGTCCAGGACTGAAAATTCAAACCCATGATGTACCTCAGATATCTTATAGAAATTAGTTGATTTTTGAACCTTACTGAATTGATGCGGTCTGTTCCCACAAAAGATTCCACGTTGTTACAAATGACTGACAGGACTCCAGGCTTTTTGCATAGTGTCGATCCCACGGACCTCACAGTTTCCAAAATTCTCGCTGGTACCAGCTCCCGATATCCAAGGACGTCATACGCTATCTGAAATTGAAAATTTGATGCTATATTTTATATTCTGGTAACTTTGCAGTTCGAAATATTAGAAGATTACCATACCCGGTCGTTCAGAATTGGCGCAAGGAGCTTCGCTTGCGGAACGTGTTTGAAGTACGCTATTGGAGCCAAGGCAGCAACAAACTTGATCTTCTCGTTGTATTCAGGTCGAAGGGATAGAGCTACCCAGAGGGCTGTCGTCCCCATTGAATGGCCTACGTAGTATAGTTCATCGTTGTTTCGAAGTTTGAGTATGTAGTCTGTCATTGCCGGGATGTCGTACAGGCCCATTTCGTGGAAGCTAAAGGAGAAAGAATATGTGAATGTAAGCTCAACATTGACATCAATGCAGATTTCGGGTCGTGAGTCATTACCTAAAGTCCCAATACCGCGAGTCGTTTTTGGTGAAGCGCAGGTGCTGGTCCGAATACTTGTTGCCTCTGAAGTTGCCGAGCCAGACATCGTAGCCGAGGTCTGCCAGTTTGAATGCTAAGGAATAGCGAATAAGAAATGACATTGATCAAAATCCCAAGGCACTTAAATAGGAAAAAGAGGTACATACGAAGTGCGATTTTCGCCGAGTTGAGGATCCAGTTAATTGAAGTACTTGAGTAACCATGCATGATCAAAACGGCAGACTTCCAGGAGCTGCCGCCCTTAGGCAAGATTCTGTGTAATTCAAGAATGAAGCCATCTTCGGTTGCAGTATGATGGGTCTGGACATCGTATCCAGCTTGAACTATTAATTTGGGCTGAAACGACAAATTATGAATTATAAATATATAAATAAATACTCGCAGACTGTTTGCCCGGATTTGATTTTTTCTAATACCGTGGATTGATAATACTCATCGTCGTCGGCGCTTTCTTCCGTGCTATTTGTGACAGAACGTTTGAATATGGAGGAGAATGGCATTTGTCTGGTAAAGCTTGGGAAGCGGGGCGGCCACCAGGAAACACAGAGGGCAGTACTAACAATAAAGCTCAAATGGATCAAAGCGTTCAAAACCACAAAGCCGGATGCTGTTTTTAGAAACTGCATGGCGAAATCTGACTCAAAAGACAGAAACACTTTCTCTGTGGAACAGCCAAATGAAACTGATCCAGGTGAGTGCCCACCTGGACAGATAGGGTCTCCCAGACATGAAGAGCCAATGTAAAAATAGTACACAATTCCAACGGTACATTATTAACCTCAGACAAACAAGATCTAGGTTCACCTATATATATGGAACACTCACTTTCAAGTTCATCGCGGCTCCTCCGATTGTACAAACTGATTATGGGAAAGAAGATGACCTAGCCTTTGCATCTGACCTAATCGCCTCATTCAAAACTATCAGAACTGACACAGTTTCACAACAAGTTTGTATATTTTTCTTATTCAGTGCTTTTGTATAATACCGACAGTAACACATTATTCGTTGCACATTTTCTTACTAGAATGAATGGTTTGTACAAGGAAGGCACTTGGCAGGTAAAAGTTCCGACATACCTTAGTCTGAGCTTGGTTAAACGTATTGTCATTCGGTTTACGTCATTGACAGTTATTTGAAAAGAGCTAAAAATTCTTGTAAGAATTAGATAAGAATGAATTCAAGTTAATGATACAAAATCTACAGAACTTTGCTTCATTAGAAGCTTATATATGTCTCTTTAAATACGACTAATTATACACTATATGTAATATTTGAAAAGCTAATCGTACATGACTATGGAGTGAAGTACAAATGCGTTATTGCAAATTGAGATTGATACTGGTTAAAGATCGGTTAAAAGTGGGTGGGTTAAACGTAAAAACACGTGGTCACACAGAGGGTGGCAACAGGTTGTTTAAGGTTTGTTGCGACTGTTTCTGCTCCAAACTGAGTCTTGCTTCTTTCAAAATACTGTGAGTCTTGTGAAGCTGTCTGCAAACAGCCTTCTCCATTTGCTCATTGTGCTTCGTTGTAGATGTAAGTCGTTTCACAGCCCGGTCGAGTTGCTGTAAATAAAATAAGGTTAGAAGCTATTCGGACGAGAAGATTTCACTTTCACCAACGTTAATGATTGCAGGTACAGTACCTGGCTTTTCTCTTGCAACTTCAGGACCAGCTGTCTGTTATAGTTCCGCAGTCTTGCATTTTCAGCATACAGATTTCCATCCGAAGCTATGTCCTGTCCAGATTCAATTCCCAGGTCAGGAGAAGAGCTCTGAAAATAGCATTTTCATGTGAATTTATGGACAGTATGATTCTCGCGGCAAATTCTCGGCATATCACTCACCCCGTTCTGCCCTGACTCGGTATCGTTGCCATTTGCAAGGTTATGGGCATTATTGGCATAGCCGGATCGAAGTAATCGTAACTCCACAACCAGCTTGCTATGCTCGTGATTTAACAACTTCAGGGCATCTTCTGCAACCCTCAACCTCTCCAGCAGGGTCTGGTTGTCAGAGAGTAAATTGCCCATTTGTTGGCTGTGTATTTGCAGTTGTCTATCCTTGAATTCTTCGTCTTGGGCCTTTTGAATCTTTGAGAGTGAAACATACCGAAATAGTTAATTAATGAACAGTTGAACAAAAAATTAGCAGTTTAGTAAGTTATAATGAGCAAGCAAGCGAAGGAAGCGTTAAGATTGCGTTTATTCGGTGTACATGAAGAATAAAAAGTAATTACAATACAAAGCGAAGAAAAAAGCGGCACCAGTGTGACCAGCAGCAAAGCAAATTGAAGTTTGTACTAAGGAGTTGCGTTAGTCATTTCAAGCAAGCTATATTACAAAGCAGTATAAAAAGTAAAAACGCGATAATTTCGCTACGGTAAAATCAAGCAGGTGATTCGTAAGCTGACAAGAACAACGACGACAAGTGCTGTTAATTACAGGACGCTAGCAGAGTCACAAAGCGAGTGCGGGCTCCTGCTTTTTTTATCAAGCGAGTCAGCGCTTTTAGACTTCTTTTTCAACGTTTTAACTAAACTACCAATTCCGAATTTGAAATTACGATGCTTCTTGTTTTTACTCACATTCATGTCAGCAGTTAGCTTATGAATCGTTTCCTGATGTTCGTGGATTTGGCGGAACATTTCATCGTTCTTCATTCTCATCAGCGACAGTTCTTCTCTGATTACTTTGATCTCCTCGTCCTTGTCCTGAATATCTTTGTGGCTGGCCTGGTTCTGTTCCGACAAAAGGTTATGTTGTTCCTCCAGTTTGCTGTATTTGGTTCCCATATCCTGAAAAATCACGATCCAGTAAAACAACAGCCAAGCGACATAATACACTTTTCAGACGGATCACACTCACCACTAAAGCTTTGGTCATGCTAGCCAACTTCTCCTTGTATATCGCAATAGTTTCTTCGCCCTTTTTATCGTCTTCTTTTACTGATATCGCTGCCATTTGAGGTTCCAGGCCCCCGCCATTAGTCTTCAATGCGTTGTATTTCTCTACTAACTCATCCCTTTCCTTTTTCATAACTTGAAACTCTTCTGCTAATTTATTCTTCGACTTCGCATCTGAAAATTAAAACAGTTTTTATCATCTTTTCCCGCACCGCGACTTTAATTGTATGGCGATAAACCATGTGCCACTTACCAAATTTGTATGGATCTCCACCGGTTTGCGTCTGCTCATTCATATAAATTCTGACCCGCAGCTGAAAATTTTCTCCCTCAAGCTGTTTGATCTTAGCTGCGAGATCTTTGAGGGTAGGACAACGGCCGTTGGCAACACTGACCACCATGTCGTCGTCATCCACATCAAAAGTTGAGTCATACATCTGAAAACCAAAAATATCGTTGCTCAAATAGTTCGATTACCTTGTCAATCCTACTTTCAGTTTTTATAGCTCAATTCGACCTTACCTTTAAAATGATGTGTGCAATGACTTTATAGATTACAAGAGTTTACTGACACTGACACAATTCAAGTTCAAGGGTTGCAGGTGGTTCAGCACCAGCTAGTTTGAAAAATTGACAGCATACCACCTGCAGAAAAACAGAAACGAAAAATTTACAGCTTTTCAAATGATGATTATGTTTTACGGCTGATTCCAAGAACTTACATTTTGGACGTATTCCGGAATAATTTGAGCAACCACGCTTGACACTATTTCGAAGTTTGAAAAAAAGTTGTTCACGCTATCCGACCACGAAGCACATCAGACTACACAATATACAATATAAAGGAAATTGGATCGTCTTTTGGTTCTTTCCCATAAAGTACACAAGTTTTATCAAAGCAGTATGGCACACTACGAATATAGATGATCCTGCCGTATAAAAAAACATCACTCCGGAAATAGCATCTGAGATGAGGTTGCGTTGTAGCTCCTAAGGAAAAGAGAGTAATGTTTAGACAGTCTTCTAATCTTATCCATAACATAAAACCTCTGGCGCATTGAATATTTCTAGTCTTTTCTTAAGTAATGAAGGTGAATTCAACTTTGGAAAACTTTCAATAAAGCGATGCAAGTGTCTCCACCTCCACCGAGAAGGGTCTAGTTATACTGCAATTCTGAAGGATGACCGATGTTTCAACTTACGATTTGACACAATGAATTAACGCTCGACACATATATTTGGAGCTTTTTTGAAACAATCACAAGTTTTTGCTTGTCAGTTAACTTACGTAAACGCAATTTAAGTTAATTGTTGTATAAAAACAGGCACAACACACACAACATTGGTTTCATTGACGGTTGTCTTCGGCGAACCATCATCGGCGAGCTTACCCGCTAAATTCTGGAAGCTGTCTGCACGTTACGTGTTCTATGCTTGAGAATGGAGCTTTATGCTCTCCATGCAAAAGGAAGGAACATACGGACGAGTCTTGCCGGCAAAATCAAAAGTAAATTAAGAAATTCTCTACACGTGGTTGCTGCAAGTTTTCATTTTTCGTCAAAGGTGCACGAAATAAGCTTCAAATTTTCAAAAAATCTTGAATTATATTCTTCATCGTTTCGATATAGCTCGAGAAAGATCAAGTGGTTGATCAGCCGGCAGACGGGTTTTGATGGCTTAAGAGTGTGAAAGACCTTCTGACGTTGTAAAGTTTGGTAAGCCGAGCTGTAATTTCTTGTTCCATTACACATTAAGGGAATTCGCCAATGGTTTACTTGTCCATGCCCATCAAGTTAGAGTATAGAATGGGGTAACAACTGGTATTTACATTGTGACTTTGTTCGGAATTTGCAGTTACATAAACTTCAGATCCACGATACAGGATGAAAGGCTCTGGGAAGAACCTGGCGAAGCAAGTAGCGGCAGTGTATAAAGCGGAGAAGCAATTTATCCAGAACTTGCTCAAATTTCTCCCGAAATTCAACAACTTGAGTTCATCAACTGAGAGCAAGCCAGAAAAGACCGAAAAGGAAATAAAAACTAATGATGACCCCAACCGAGTCAGGTCGTTGAAAAAGCTCAGAAACATTAAGAAGAAGCAGCTCAAGAGGACAGAAAAGCAGTCCAAAAAGCGTGTGAGCAACGCCAAGGTGGTGGACAAGCACGATCGGACGCCGCTGAAGAAACCTTCAGTGAAGAAAGATAATGGAGAAATAGTGTACTCTAAATTTGACTTTATATCAGACGACAAGAAGCCTAAAGAGTTCACCATCAATACCAAACCTCTCATTGCTGAGAAAGCACTGCAGAGGGTGGAAAAGAAAGCTAGTGTCATCAAAAAGCTCAAAGAAGAAGGCGAGTTGTCGAAGGCTGTTGAGATTGCTGCGAAACACAAATGGAACAATGCGCTGCAGCGGGCGAAGGGAACTAAAGTGAAGGATGATCCGGCGTTGTTGAGAAAATCAATCAACAAGCAGGATAAAATGAAGAAGGTATGATTTCTCTTGGTTGTGCTGGTTTTCAGAATGGAATGGCTTTTACTGACTTTGTTGTTGTTCAAATTTTCAGGATAAGCAAAAGAAATGGCAGCAGCGAGTGGACTTCCAAGAAAAACAAATGGATAAGAAGCAACAAAAGAGACAAGCTAACATACAAGCCAAGAAGGATGAAAGGGTGAAGAAGCAAAAGAAGATCTTGAGAAAGCGAGGTCGGATAGCGTAATTTTCGAATGTACCGTGAGGTTTCGGTTAACTTTCTCGCAACTTCCTGAGAAACAGGCTTCTGGTCGAGAATTCCGTTTTTTAATGTTTTTCCGAGTTTGTGTAAATCTGTCCAGTTGAAATATATATATATATGCAGTTGTTCTGGTAAAGCTGTTGGAATGGTGTTTGTTTCTTGAAGTACTTCAAGTAGAGTCGAACGCCCCAGGCGACAACTTTTTATTATGCTGAAGCTAAAAACTCGTAACAAGCGTAAGTAAATATTTATATATATCCATGTTCATCAGCCTTGTACTATATCGGGCATTTATACTGACAAACAATTTATAAATTAGATCTTTCCGCACACTTTGTGACTTTCCCATCTTCAATATTTGACTAAACTCCAAAAGAAGAACACTTACAAATGGCAACGAATCGGCTTGAATGTGAAGTAATTTGACGTCTTCAGTCGTAACAGTACGCCCGCCTCAGTCAGTACTGATTCTGTTGGTTTTAGCAGTTTACATCTTACACAGCCAGGATAAGGATTCAATATACATACTTTGACATTCATCACAAACAGTCAACTTGATTTTATGAGCTATGGCTATGATTGTCGTCACAACAGTATATCAAACGACATTATTCTGGCACCTCATATAGCGACTCCTTACTAACTTATAAATTAAAGCTACTCAGAATTGAGACCCTTTCTATGCTTCGCTCATTCGACTGATGCTTCTTGTCACGTACAATACTTGAGAGGTTTTGTACCCAATTTAAGGCAACTCGTATGATCATGGACAAAGTTGAAATTCTTCAGTAACTTTGAAGTGGATCAACCGCTTTGTGTGTCAGCTTCAGATTACGCTTCAATTCCAGAGGTAGATGACACAACTTGACCGTCACCAAATCCAGTCCGTTTGCTCTTACTGTTTCCCCACCAGGAAAAGTTACCTTTCCGACTGTAAATAACACGATGCCAAAAAATTTAATTGATTGCACGTAGATATGAAAATTCAAAAGTGCGTATGGACTTACTGAGCAACAGATGCTGTAGAAGAAGCTCGCGACCACGACGCAAAGATTTCGCTATTGATATTAACTTGCCTTTTTCTCATTAAAAGCACTTTTGTCACATCGCTTGGAGCAACTGTAGTCTGCAGGCACCGGAGTGACAGTCTGGTTGTAATATAAATGTGAATTATTGTTACACTCTCGATTAGTTGCGGATTACGAGAATTCAAAGAACTTAGACAGGATTTCTATCTTACCGGGGGAGGACAGCCAATACTACAGTCAATGCTATCGTCAACCAGTGCAATGGGGTTCCAATTAATCTCTGTATAACACCGTAAGGGTTGGCGAAACCCAAACAAGATTGGCACCAAGCGTTGTAGATGAAGGCAAAAACGTAGAAAAATAAAATTGATGCCGCAATAGACAATACGTGAAGAATGGTCTGTAAACAACAAGACGTCAGAAATCATTTTACAAGTCTAGTTTTTTAAAAAAAAAACAGTACATTGTCACTTCGAATACTTACCCAAGATTTTGCCTCAATTGCCATGTGTGTAAGGGCAGTGAACATGCAAGCTACCACAATCGTGGTACCGAACTCCAACATACCGACGTCAGATTCATTGTAAGCCTGCAGACAAAAATGCGATCATGAACTGAACGTACAGCAATTTGTTTCTACTCATTCACGCTAAAAATCACTCACCCCATAGCTCACAAAGAAAATTACAATGCTTTGATACAACGCGTCCAACATGTTCAGCCAGAACGAGTGAGATTGGTGAACTTTCTGCAGACGACCTTGACGATACAACCGGGGAATCGAAATTAGGACATCCGCTGATGCATCTTGATCGTAGATCCCTGATAAAATCGACATGATCGATAAAATTCGAGTACCATTTTACAAAAAAAAATAAGTTGAAATTTACCTATTGCCATCGGAGGTAAAGCTGTGAAGAACAAGTTATACACCATCAGGTACATCTGATCGATCATAACAGACCCAGACCATCCATTTAAGAGTTGGAACCAGAATATTACAAATACGAATGCCTGCAAAAATTTTAAACGTCGATGATAGCAATTATTAGCTTGTAGAGGAATAAACAACAACTTACCGCATTTTTATAGAAAAAGTATAACGTCATCCTAGCCAAGCGATCGTAGCACCAGTGCCCATGAACCAGCAGTAGTCGTTCCATGTATCTGAATTTCGATATGGCAAAATCTGAAGCCATTACAGCCTGCATGCCTTCTTTCCCAGAAATTCCAATTCCGACATCGGCCCTTTGTATCATAGAAACATCATTTGCACCGTCACCTGAAAAAACATAAATTTAACTTTGATTCAACTTCAAAACTTCCATATTTCTCATTATCTAACCTATTGCCAGTGTTTTCATTCCTAGCTGGTCCTTCACGCTTTGCACAATATACGCTTTCTGGAGGGGTGTTGCCCGGCAGCACAATACTGCAGCTGAATATCTTGTAAGGGTTAGAAATTGCCCAAGCAACTTCGTCCGTTGATCAAGAATATATCTGCAATGGATAAATAAATTCTTAATAACTATAAAAAATGTACCGATTTTCGACACAGTTTTTTGAAACTTGTAACTTACGTCAAAGTGCGCCCATCTACTACAAGAGCTCGTTCTTTCCTAGTGAGTGGAGGATGTTCAATACTATTGAGCCTTCGTGGCTCTAGAGTGTCATGGTTGTAAGCCATTGGTTCACCATAACCATTCATTCCTGGATTCGTGTCTATATTTTTGCACTGGTCTAGATAGAAAGCTAATGTTCGTTCGGCAGAATCTTTGCTTCTGGCGTTGAGCTTGATGACATCCATATTGCTGGAAAAGAGCTTGCACGAGTGCGCAATGTTGATCGCAGTCTCTTGCTTATCCCCGGTCAGAACCCAGACGACAATGCCAGCTTTCCTTAACGATTCTATTGTCGAAGGAACGCCATCTTGCAATTTGTCTTCAATTCCAGTGGCTCCTATTAGCTCCAAGTCGGCTTCAATAACGTTGTACATTTCAGCTAGTCGACTATCCCGGTCGTTAGGGTCCAACTCCGCTTCTTGAAATTGCTTCAGCCAGATGAGATACTCTTCCTCCGAAAGAATGCGCTTCGCCATACACAATATTCTCAAACCTTCTTTTGCATATGTATTCAAGTGATGTTCAGTCACTTCCATAGTTCTCTCTTCTTGAGAGGAAGCTGCAATTAAAGAAATCGTGGATCAAGATTTCTATCCCAAATATCAATAATTTCCAACGAAGGGTAACTTACGGTTACGCTTGAGTCTGTTCAAAATTGCACTATCCGCTCCTTTGCAGTATAGAATGATCTGCTTAGTCACTGGATGTTTCACTAAAGTTGACATTCTTTTCCGAGTTGAATCGAAAGGCAGAGTGTGTAAAATTTCATACTCGATTAGCCCCTCGCCTACCGTGCGAACAAAAGAATCAGCAAACGTGAGTATTTCTTATGAAGATTCATATACATGGAAATAAATACATTACGTACTCGGCATGAAGACTTTGACGTTCCGAGGGGTACGTTTTAACAATTTGCATTCATATGCATACGCTGCTTCAACAAGAGCCAATTCATCGGGACTTTCTGCCTCAAATACAGGTTTGAGTTCCAAGGGAGTTGGAGTTGGAGGCGTTTTTGCTTGATTGACCTGAAGAGTTTTGCTAAATCGCGATAACAAAGGTGGTATTTGCAGAAAGCGAGGTCTTTGTGCAGGGGATTCGGTTGGAGTTGTGTCTTTTGAAGACGAAATAGGCGACAGGGGTCTTATTGGTAGAGACTCAAAAAGTCTTCCCCGCTTCGGTTTAATCCCAGCATTTTGCAAATTTGATTCAGAAGCACCAGCGGGAATTAGCGAAACGTTCATGGTGTTCTGATGATCTGCTAACAAAGGGCTAGGATCCCTTGAACTAGAAGATGCTCCGGCATCAATGGTTTCACTTATCGGAGAAAGGCGGGAATGTTGCAGCACTTGCTGGTGTTCCAGCTCTGATTCAACTATGGTTCCGCTTTCGTTCATCTGAACAAAGACAAACATTCAGAAATGTTGAAACTGTATGTTAAGTTCTACATAAATATTGTGATAGACTATACCTCGTCATGATGGGGATATTTAGCGACAACTACCGTGTTACATACAGCCAAGTTCATGAAGAAGTCATGAATCTTTTGCGCTTGGTAGTCAAGGGATTCTGACGCTGCGGCCTTTCTTCCGTGAAGCAGTTTATGAAGGTGTTCGTTTGCTTTGATTGGAGTCGAAGCGGAAGCCTGCAATAAGCCAAAAATTAATTATGGTGTCTCATGGATACTATTCTACTTGTTTCAAAAACATTTAACGCACTTTTTCTGGCGGGATATTTATATGTCCATAGTCGATTCCGGCAACAGAACATCGTTGGAAAATCATCTTGTTTTCTGTCAAAGTTCCCGTTTTGTCAGAAAACACATACTGAATCTACAATCAACAAAAATTACGTAAGATGCCGACAGTATGAGTTTGGAAAACAACCTGAGCTCATCAATCATAACTTACCTGTCCAAGATCCTCTGGAATATTCATTGCTCGGCATTCAATGCGTTTCTGTGTTTCGGGGTCATACAAGTCAACATCGTTTTGTATGTGATATATCTGCATCAGCTTTGTTAACTCAATTGTAACATACAAAGACAAGGGTATCATGATCTGAAACAAATGGTAATCGATTACAACTATCTCACACTTTCTGTACTGTTGGACAAACTGAAAACCTTTCTCACCTGTAGAATGATAACAAACGTCAAACTACTAGCTATGGCTTCAACCACCGGAGGCTCGTTCCGGAAGAAAAATGGTATTTGTGTTGAATTTGAGTCGTCACTGAGATCAAATCGTGCAGCCCATAATACGCTTCCTGTGGCACCAACAAGGCATAGCACGGCTAGTATAACAACGCACCATAGGACTTCCGTATTCATTAGCCGCTCTAAGCCAGTTCGTTTATGCCGAGGTCCCCCATTATTCAACATTGCTTTCGTTTCCCGTCCTAAAATTAAAATTAGTCAAGGTTCAGTAATCGTTCAATTGTATATCTGTTATAATATAATGTTGACTGGAATGAAAGATTACCTGCATATACTATGATGCCCTCAACGGAATTTGTGTTCTTAAGTATGCAGTCTCGTAACAGTAAGTTCTCCTTCGTGACAGGTACTTTGATTCCATCTGAATGGGTAATACTACCGTTGAAATGATAAATTTTTGTTGTTGGAGCTCCTACTTCTATTCTACAAGTGAACTTTTCGGGCTGAAAAGTATCTTGCTGCAATCAATGTCAAAATTTGTTAGCATTGGTTCTTTCTTGCTTGCATAAAGTTTTAAGGCATTAACTAACCTTGTTAACGAAGCCCCGTATAACTTCGCGTTGCTTTAAATTTGTCTCCCCATCTAAATTACTGGTTTCAATATAGCATAGGCCGTTAGGGTCAGTTGTTCGAAGTATCAGTACGTCAGCGGGTATGGCCTCATCGCAACCCAAGTGGACTATATCTCCTACGCGCATTTCTTTCCATTTGACTCGCACATATTTTCCCTCGTCCCTATAAGACCAAAAACATTCAAGTGAGTACACGCATAAAATAATTTTAAAATTCAATGCCCAAACCTAAGTCTTACTTTCTGTAAACACGACAAGTGGAGTTGTTAATGCGTTTATCACTCCGATACCGACGCCTATCTTCGAACAAGTCCTTGATTGCAGTCACGCCAAGGACAAACATCACAGGCAGCATAGCAATTTCTTTCCCGAATGCATTGATTGATGGAATCCAGTTTAGGAGTACTATGGATATGAAGTATAAATTTGCAAAACGATGAAACTGCTCAAATAAGTTCTTCGGAAGGAATGAGATCGCAGTGTATTTTGTAGTTCTTATGTGGTTGTTCGGATAACGGCTATTCGGGTGCTGATCCTTGGGTATATTAGATGGAACACAATGGTTCGGTATTATTGTCCTGAACTTGGTATCCTCTTGAGAGCCGCGCCTCCAAAAGTACAACTTGCTTTTGAACGAGACCTTGGTTGTTCGAAGCGTGTAGACCGAGTCAGACCTCGATGCCTCTCTTGAATGCCCTCTTCTGTAAAACTCGGCATGAGTGGCAGAAACCGTCTTTTCTTCTCGTTCAACATGACCAGGTGGTAGAGTGAATTCGGTTTTCGATGGGACACGGTTATGCCCTTTGATCATCTTCACATCCTCAATCATTTGACCCTGGGAGGCGTATCGGATATGTTGCTTCAGCGCTGAGGGACGGGTTTGGCCAATTTGCGAGTTTCCTCCATGACTAGCACTTCTTGAATGTGAATGTTTCGCTGATATGCTTGAAAGTATGGGGTTATGTGGACCTGCCGGTGGCACGCCTGCTGAAACCGGAGGTGAGGTTGATCCATGGCCCTTGAGCTTGACCTTCGTGTCACTAAACGATGGTTTCCTCCGAGTCTCTTTTTCGTCGTCATAACTACTTGATTCAGACTTTTTCCTCGGACGCTCATCGCCGCTTCCTTTGTGACTTGAACTGTAGCCAGAATGAGCAGGTAAACTTTGCGTTGCAGTCAGAGGTAATTTAGTGGGAAACTTTGGCTGTGGTGGCGTTGCACTTTCTCGGAGACCAGGTTCCGCACTACTGGGTTCCATGGTGGTACCGGGTATTGGGGATTTCCCAGCTGCACTGGCTGACTCGACTTCTGATATCGGGTCCGTTGCTGGGAACACATACGTTGTGGAGTACTCTTCTACATGATCTGATGACATTCTCACCGCTCATCTGAAAATTAAGTTGGAATTAGAGATAAAATGCGTTGTTTGACTACTTAAGGTCAAGTTGATACATCCTGAGCCACAAGGCAAAACTACTAAAGGTTGCCCAACTATGATGGTTGTCTATTTTTCTACAGAGACGTATATGAACACATGGACAACTGCACCTAAGCGATCAAAGCCCCAAAATTGATATCGTAAAAATTTAGCGGGACCAGTATTACATTTTCAAGGCTTGTTTTGCGTGGTAAGTGTCATCTCTTAAAACCCTCAAGATAAACAACAGTCATCTGACATTTGCGGAAGCATATCCTGACCAGGTATATGTACTTGACATTGACGCTTTTGTCTTATCTATTCGGCGAAATCGCCGCAAAGTTAGTAAACGTATTACTATTAGCATCTAGTCAACCCTTACGTCCTCAACCATTTTACTGGTGTGGTCTATCTGACGGGAATAGATCTTACGTACAAAGGAATTCATCATCAACAAAACATCGCTCTCATCATCCTCATATCAGCATCGCGACGAAGCAAAGGTGTGTATAATTTGATAAACTATTTATCACTAGGCGCAATATTTGAGCTCCAGCTCTGTCGCTAAATCCTGTTTATGGGATTCTCCAGTAATCTCTGCACTTCACGATTTCAGCTTAAACTAAACGAATTTCACGTAGCCTTCCAAAATCTACGGGATATCCTGCTCGATTAACCTTCTACGAGACCAAATATCCTGTGCCAAGTCACAATGTTTAGAAGCATGCAATCGAAATTCAACAATTGAGTTTAACCCACCTTCCGATCCGCTAACCGTTGAAACTAAACGTCATCCACACACTTTTGTAAAATCACTTGTTTCAGTGTATTCTAAAACACCTTGAATATACGATCCATGAATCAAGTCTCTTGAAAACACAAATCACACTTCTCCAGCCATCAGTCTGATGAATTCCTCAGCGTTGAAAATACCGTACAGACGGCTTCAAACTTGTGGCACAGCCTCCAATGATAACTGAATTCTTCCCGATTATATCAGACAAAAGATGCCGGTCTCTTGTTTCCCAAGAAGCGAATCCTACGACGATTGCTTTGATCTTCCTCAAGATATTAGCTGATGAATCCACTACTCCAGTAACCTGCAAAGATGCAATCAGTTTCGTCAGAACTAAAACTCATACAAACAATTATCGACAAGGAATTGTACTGTATTCAAACAACTTAATTCATGCTAAACGCCCACACAGTCAGTGCTTCTTCTTTCTTGATGACGTACCTCTTCTTTTTGTTATTATTCTCGTCTCGGTCTCAACGCCTTTCGTTTTCTTCATTCAGCCTTGCATTATCTGGAATAGAGGAAGAGTTTTCATTAATTCACAGTTTCCAACCACCTTTATGACAGACTAAAACCACATACAACATAACAACATTTCCTCCACTTTTACCCCCCAAATCATCAAGTTTGAAACTTGATTTGCCGGCAACTTGTATTATCTGACATTTTGATGACAGCTGTGCTGTAAAGGTCGCGCCGCAACCTAACCTAGCTCACATAGACTGACTAGAAAGTTAATATTTACAACTTGACACTTGTTAACTTGTCATTGATGATCCAACAACAGAGTGACTCACTCGTGCTTTACTTTGAAACATTTCGTTCTAAGAATGCAGATTCTATCCATGCCTGCAATTAATTACCAATCAACATGATCACTGTTTACACTTCAACATTAGCTAGCGCTGCTTCAAATACAAGTATCGACGATTCTAATCTGTCGAGACAGTTACACGGAACAAATGTTTGTTTTGTTATTGTTTTAAAGCTGTCTCGCAACTGCAGCTGTTTGATTCAATCAAAGCAATCAAAACCTAAATTTAGGACACTTCAACTTACCAAACAAATTAGTTTCGATCCCAACACTCAATTGTTTACAAAATCAGTTGAACCGGCTGAATTTTGCAAGCGTCAGGCCAAGCTTTTTAAATCACAAAATAGAATAGACCGGTACAATAATATAATCTCGAAACAGCGGGAAAAGGGCACGAATTTCAATCTAATAATTACAAAATAATTGTCGTTGACTTCCTAACGAAAATACTACTAAACTAATAGTGTTTTTGAATACTGAATCACGGCACCGAAGCGGCCGTGTTTATATTTTAGGACAGATGTGCAAAACAGACAGACACACAGCACGGAGCAGGAGCCAGCCAGCCGCAGCAGATGATCTCACATTTTCCCTGTGTATCCTCGTCAACAGGATTAAGAGGCGCGAGTATTATTATGATTCCCGACTCTCACAGGTGTGCTATCACTAAAACGAACCAAATCAAATGCGGTGAAAGAAACAAATATATAAATACGCAGGTATAAATGGAAGCCTTGACGATAGGAACAAGATATCAAAGGCTGATAAAGACCGTCAAACAACAAGAGAAGGAGCGACAGAAAAGGACTTGTTAAATGGGCCACCAGGAGCCCAAAACCGGCCAGATTACATTATAAAACCGAACCACTACTACTGACATGACATGAGCTTCAAAAGCTTATTATTTTCACACTATCTTTCCTCTTGAGAATGGCAAAATGGCAAAGCAATTAAGTAGGTCCTTATGTATTTACTCGATGCCAAATATGACTGGATATCTGCTTGAGCCTTCTGACTGACTTGGTGGGCGGGCACGGGGTCAGCTGACAAGATTAAAAGTGGGCATTTTGGCGATTTTGGGCATCGAAAAGTGAACTTACTTTTTAAGATATGGATTTCCGGGTTATGGCATGGCGTCAGCTCATAATTCGCTCATAAAACCAACAACTGTCATTACGAAACACTGATTTTTTAACACTCTCCTGTTAACTGGTCAGACACAGACGCTAATTGTTGTCGTTAATACAACAAGTCTGTGAAAAATTTAAAAGTAGAACAATTCACCAAACCCGTTAGTTCAATTAGCAGATTTTTACCACTTTGCCCCAGAACGGTGAAAGTTACTTGGGGTTTTTCACTTGTCGCTGTCTGTCGGTACTACTGGACTGGATAAGCAGGGTGAAAGTATCTGAGAAAAACTACGGTTTTGTGGATCAAATGGTTGTTTGGAAATCGACCTTTAGTAATTATTCAACTTGACTGTCAAGTATACGTTTTCTTCTTCTTGCTTTCAATGTCCTTCTTTGGAGCACTGAAATCCGAATATCAGGCTATTTCAACCGTGAAGTAACTTCTTGAAGGAAGGAAGCGCTCTGGAACTGTGGCCAAACAGGCCTGTCGTGGCAGTCACGGAAAGGTCACTCAAAGACCATAGTGATTTTGTGATGACAAAAGGCTATTGCATAACTTCCACATGCAAAAACCATCAAGGTTACCGCTACTTGTACTACTACTACTGTGGAAATTCGGGAATCGATCAAAACCGTCTAGTTTCTAGTTAGTAGGTCACTATTGCGTGGGCTCTTCATTTTTCTGGAGAAAGTCTCGTATCAGAAATTGAAACGGGTTGCTTGGTAGAGAGGGAATGTTTCCCTTTACCGTATTATTGATTGATCGAAGGTGTAAAAAGAGGAACGCATAATAATATAATTCAGTTCAGTTTGTTGTTTATTGGCTCATGTCATGAGAGAAATGAAAATTATAAAGTCAACAATTGAGGTAAACAGACAAAAATATAACCGCGTCCTTCTTCTAAAGGAAACTACTTGGAGAGACTAGATGTGTGTTGGTTGAACAATCACACAAGTCATTCATACAGATTCGTAAAGACAATCATACACAACCTTTCGGAAAAACAAAATCATTCAGGCAAAAAGCACACCAAAAAAAATTCAACGACGAAGAAAGCTTAATGAGAAGAGAGAATAATATCAGACGGTGGTTGCTGAGGTGCAAGATACGATGGCTAAACTTGAAGCAGTTATTTAGTAGTATCCACCATTGGAAGCGGATTCCTTGGCTGGAGCAGCTGGAGCACCATATTCGGCAGCTGGAGCGGCAGCGACGGCAGCGACTGGAGCAGCAGCGACGGCGGCAACTGGGGCAGCAGCGTAGTAAGCAGCGGCTTCATGACCCAAAGAGTATCCGAGAGCTGGAGCAGAGTAGACGGTTTGTCCTCCGATTCCGTGGTGGGCATATCCGGCGTAGTGTGGGGCAGCAGCGTAAGCCAATTGAGGGGTGGCCAAGCTCAAGGTTGGGGCAGCGTAGGCCTTGACGGCTGGAGCGTGGGCATAACCGGCATAGGCGACTGGAGCTCCGTAAGCGGCAACTGGGGCAGCGGCGTAGCCGTGGTGGGCGTAACCGGCATGGGCAACTGGAGCGCCATAAGCGGCGTGGGCAACTGGAGCTCCGTAGGCAGCAGCGACTGGGGCAGCTGGGGCCGAGTAGGAGACGCTCTGAAGTATTTGAAACGAGTTAAGCTTACATTCAATATTTCAGATGAACTTTTGACCGCTTTTGATCCGCTTACCTTGACAGCTGGAGCGTTGATGGGGGCAGTGATGGTACGGGTGATCAAAGTGGTCTTTTCAATGGATGGAGCAGAGTAGGTCTCGACCGACTTGGTGACAGTGGCTCCTGGGTAGGACACCTTGGCAACCGATGGAACGTTGTAGGTCACAGCCTTGGCTGGTGGCGCTTCATGTCCAGCATAAGCGACAGCGAAGAGGGCGGCGACAACGGCAATCTGCAAGTAGTAGAACATTAGTTATAGACACAAATCCGAAACTGTATGAGGTCACAAGCGGGACGCCGAATATTACCTTGGAGTACATTTTGGATTGTTGCTTTTGCAAACGAGAAAATTAGAGCACAATTAAAAGTTTTCAATGTGTTTCTTGAGAGAAGGACAACAAGTGAATGATGCTTTCGACCAATATAGTTTCCGCTTAAATACCATTCCGAAGACAACCAGGAAGAGCAGCAAAATGGCTTGCAACCATCCACAAACACAAGTCCCTTAACGCAGCCAAAGGGCTATTATGAAATCTCCTAAAACAACACATAGATTACATACTCTGTCTGCCAACGCGCCGCGCGCCACAGGAGCATATTCGCATACAGTCCACGCGCGCCGCGCGCACACACACACACACTCAATCCCTGCAAAATATGGTGCACCAACGATGAATGAGGCTCCACCCTTTTTTCGCATAATAATAATTGCAAACCGCATTCAACATGTTCGGCCAAATTGCACGTTGCACTTCATTTAATGTATTCTTTTAGCATAAAGCTATTTACTTTGATTGCGCATAAAATATGGACCTTTTTTATCAAGTAAATGGGCGATTACTTACTGGGTCCACCACGGTTTCTGAAGCCTTGTCTGAAAATACCTCAATCCTCTCGCTTCCATTCAGAATATATTCTTTTGACCACGTGCCAAGAAAAGAATTATGACAATAGAATTAGCGATTCCGGTTCTATTTGTATCAATAGATCACGCCAAATGGACCATTTGTGTCTGCAGTTTGAACAGTTTTTGATCTAGAAAGCATATATAATGAGATATGGTTTTTGTGAGAAAAGTCCCAAGTCTCCATATAAATGAGCAAAGATTGCATCTAAACAAACGGCAAAACGTGACGTCTATAGATTTTTTGCCATGTTACGTAACAATACAAGACTTGTGGTCATCCTGTCTGCCAGTCAGATCGCCTGCGTTATCTTGCCGATTGCACAAGGGATAAATCATAATTGGGCATTTAGGTGTTCAGTAGTCGTAGCGGCAATTAGCAGGTCGTTCCTACGGAACAACAGGTGGGTTCACGAGTATTCGTAAAAAGGGAACAGCGCGCAGCGTTGCGCTGCGCTATGGACGCGGACGGAAGTAATGTCGCTCCTTCTCCTACTTCTCGTTCGTATTCGCGCACACACATGTCCTTAGGGTGAATCGCAAATGATCTTCCTCCCTCTCCTACCTTTCTAGTCAAGTTTTCACTTTCATATAATTCTTCTTCTTCAAAATGCCGTTTGCCATATATATTGCCATTTTTTGATAGAGAGAGAGAGGCTCTCAGCCTTTTGTAACGGAATCAGCCCAAAAAGACAACTTGTTAGCATGCATCAATGAATGAGGCAAGTAAGTTACACGAATTGTGCAACATAATCGCACCCGTCAACCACTTTACATGTTTTTAATTGTCACACACTTGGCAATAATTTATACTTCAACTGATATTAATGCGATCGCCCACATGTTTTAAGCTGTGTGAATTAGGGCAACATTAACCAGTATGCAATGCCATTATGTGAGCGAGCACCTTATAGACTTTGTCTTGACCGATGAGCAGACGCGGAAGTCGCAGTCAGTAGGCCTCGGTGGGTCAAGTCGACATTTGATTGCAGACAGCGAGTCGTCGAAGGGTAATTACTAGATATGATGCAATTAGCCAATTTTGCAATTAACTTGATTGAATTCATATTGAAATCATCGTGCAGTTGGCAGTATAGTGGCAAAAGCGTCCTGGTTTCCAACATAATGGACGGCAACGTTTCGCGATAGGGTGACAGCCGAGGTGACAAGTCAGATTACAAGTATTTCTTGAATGGCTAATGATGTAATGGCGTACCGAAGCGAGTGTGTTAAAAAAGAGTTACGCGAATTTTTTAAAAATGAGGGCATCTTGGCAAGTTTTAGAAACTTGAAAAACTATCACAACTTGAATAAATCTAGATTTTCTTGTTTGTGAGTCTATTCATGCGTTTCTGAATTAATTTCAGGTGGTGATGAGGTGGTTGGGGCCTCACGATGACTGTGGCCACGGAAGTGCAGCAAGACCGCTATAAGAGCCGCCACTGTGATGCAGCTTTTAGCAAACTCTTTTAATCATGGTTAATGTGATGGATGATGGATCAGAAGAACTGGCCATGCATAAATTTGATACTTGACTTGTCTACATGCACTTTAATGGCAAGGGTCATGTTTCTGAACTTTCTATTTTCTGACATGACTTGTGCTACACGCCTTCTATATTAAGCGCTGCTTTGACGCAAACAGATGAATTGTGGTTCCTGTGACATTTCTGAAGCTTCCGGTAGTGCATAAAAAGGGTAATGTCAAGCAGAGGAAGTTGGTGCAAATGGCGGAGCCCTTTAAAAATGACTTTGTTAGTACTATACGAGATAACGTCTAGAGCTACGACGGTCAAACTGTTCCTCACGAAGCGTCAAAACATGATCCAACTCTGAACTTTAACACCTTCAACTCTCAAATATGACAAGCACTGTCAACATCATGATGGGACACTTTAACTAACGCATATTGTTACGTTTATTCACACGTGCCAAAGCATACCACGTAGGTGACTAGTCAATAATTTTAACTAAAACTTGATTATAGAAGTCACTGAGATCGGTGGTTAGCGATTGTGCTGACTGTTGGCAACCGATAAAGGTTAATTATTGATAAACAGTCTCCATCCCATCCAGGCCCACATGGAAAAGAACAGGAAGACCGGAACGGTGGCAGAAATCACCAAGAATGAATATGCGGCTCCGGGTAACGTTGATTCGATATTATCGTCCCAGTCTTCGTAGTGTTTGAAGTCCAGCCAGTCCATCGCACAGCTTAAACTTGTACAAATGATGGTTTCAATTGGCGGAAACTGGAATAAAAAACAGATGACTGGATTCGGTATTGATAGCAGAATCTAATGATACGCAAACTCCAAAGTTAAGTTATTCAAAGCCGTTAACTTACTTTACTTCCTCAATCGCGGTCTTGTTATACAACTTCTTCTGAACCTTAGACAGGGCTTCAGGTTACCTTTCGCATTGTGGTTAGAGTTATATATATCGCGAACACATTGCAGCGGTATATGGAAAAAAAGATTTATATATAAATTTTAAAACCTGATTTCTTGTGTTTACCTTTTGAGGAATATGAATTTCCCGCGCAGTTTCATCCTGTCATTGGGTTGAGCAAAGAATCAGCTGGGATTTTGTTCAATGGCCAACTGGAACAGTTCCTTCAACCGTCACATGTTACAAAGTTACAAGTTTAGAGGGAGGGAATCTAACTTACCTATTGTTTGATTACAGTTTATGTGTGTAGTGAATCACTCTAAATTGCGGAATATATATATACGTTTATCTGTAATTGGTTTAAATATCGAGAGGAAGTTTACGGCGAATCATGATCAAAACTTCCTCAACGAAAGACATTATTTTTAGTAGTGAACTTCTTAATGATTTGACATTTGACCATTTGTCAGTTGTCATTAACCTCAATCGTAAAACTCTCCCTAAAGGCAAATTGGAAGTTTAATGCGCAAGGAAACATAACGTAGGGAAACTAGCTGCAACTGCAACCGACGTCAAAGTAGCTTATTTTAGCGAGCTGAAACAATCTTTGGTATTGAATTCGACCTTGTGCAAACCGTAAGTGACCATGAATCAACATGATTAAGCAAGCGTCTGTTTGTTGAGGATTTAGCAATAATCTACGTATTTTGTTTTCCACAGCGTCTCTGTTGCTCGTAACGTTTGAAAAACAGGTAAATTTTCCGTTATTCAGCTATTGGAAATCTGGGCGGGCGAACAACATGAGATAAAATCATTCAGGTAGGTTCGATTTCGAGCTTAAACTCTGCATCCTGTGATATGGAACTAAATTAAATTTTAATCCTGTTGCTTTTGCCATTTTTAGCTAAAATGAATACGGACGAGAAGACTCCGCTGATACCCGCTCAGTCTAACAATACAAATTCAACAAGAGCAGCTACTTTCAGAAACGGTCATGATGGACAGCGAGCTACCACTACAGACTACACTGGTGTTGACACGGCAAGGACTTTGAGGGTAAAGTTCATGTAGCCTTGATTCGATTGCTAGTAACGAGCATATACTATAAATGGTATTTTCCTTTTCAGGGTGGTTCAGTGGGGGATATTGATGAAGAAACTGATGTAGAATCTCTAGTCTCGGGAACTGTAACCGCAGCCCGAAAAAGAAAGCGCGGCAGCTATGAGAGTATCATTGGGTCCATCAAAAACGTCACAGTACCTGATGACTCGGATAGGATTAACATCAAAAGAGTCCAAACAGGAAACCACCATCTTTTATCCGCAAAATACGAGGTAAGCACATCTGGAGCCCGGCTCTTTGCACTTTACTTTGTCAGTTCTGACTGTCCTTGTTGATTTCAGAGTTTAGACTATGACGTTTGCGAGAATGATCTACTCATCGATGAGGAACGAACGAAAGGCTTTAAATTCATCCAAAGAAAGGATCTGGCTCGATGGATCATCATGATTTTTATCGGAGTGTTAACGGCGCTAATTGCTTGTGTGATAGATATTAGTATAGAGGAAATTTCGCAGATTAAGTATTCTACTTTGAAGTTAGAAGTAGATAGATGTGTTGCCGAAGGGTGTCTGATAGTGCCCTTCTTCATGTGGATAGCGTGGAACATTGTACCTGTTGCAATTGGATCAATACTAGTAACTTACGTTGAGGTGAGCCAATCTTCAGAAACATTCAATTTGAGGGGGTCACAACATGGATTAATCAACGGACTGTTTTGTATTTCAGCCTGCTGCTGCTGGAAGTGGCATCCCTCAAGTAAAATGCTATTTAAATGGTGTGAAAATACCGCGGATAGTAAGAATCAAAACCTTGTTAGTCAAAGCCGTGGGAGTCACATGTTCTGTGATAGGCGGTCTTGCTGTAGGAAAGGTATGTTTGTGAACGTTTCCAATTAATGTTAAAATAGATGAATCAATGCATGAATTGACAATGCAGGAAGGTCCAATGATACACTCCGGTGCTGTAGTAGCAGCTGGTATATCCCAAGGGAAGACCACATCCTTGAGGAAAGACTTCAAGATCTTCAAATACTTCAGAGAAGATCATGAAAAACGTGATTTTGTTTCTGGAGGTGCGGCTGCTGGTGTTGCCGCCGCTTTTGGAGCTCCAGTCGGTAAGTGTTAGCTAATTTTCGAATACAAGCAACTGGAAGTATCCTAATGTACTGTCGGTTCCAGGTGGAGTTCTATTCAGTTTGGAAGAAGGTGCTAGTTTCTGGAATCAGAGCCTAACATGGCGTATATTTTTCGGATCAATGGTGTCAACTTTTACGCTGAACGTTGTTTTGAGTGCTTACCATGGAACCCCAGGTAAGTTCCACGTAAAGACAATACATGACAAAAGAGTCGTATGCCGAAAATTATAATCGTTTGTCTTAAACAGGAAAACTGACTGATGCTGGTCTTCTGAATTTTGGAAAGTTCAACAATACAAGTTACGCGTTTATTGAAATTCCGGTGTTTCTGTTGATGGGAATGATTGGAGGTCTTTTGGGTGCTTTGTTCAACCACATAAACTTGAAATTGACGGTTTTTCGCATGAGGTAAGCTCATATTGATTGTGCTGAGAGTTGTAATGGAATATTCGATGACGTCTTATCATAATTTTTCAGGCACATCTATAGAAGATGGACCAAAGTTCTTGAAGCCATGTTTGTCGCTGCCTGTACTGCTACCATCGGATTTGCAATGATACTCTTCTTGAATGACTGCAAACCTCTGGGAGAAGATCCCACCAAATATCCTCTACAAATGTACTGCGGCGATGGTCAAGCTTCTGCGATTGGTGCAATCTGGTTCCAGACGCCAGAAGCTAGTGTCCGCTCTCTGTTCCATGACCCTGCAGGCTCACACAAGTTGTCTTCGATTCTAATTTTCTTCCTAATTTACTTCTGTCTTTCAATCTGGACCTACGGAATCAGTGTTTCAAGTGGTCTCTTCATCCCTACCCTTCTGACGGGGGCTGCCTGGGGGCGAGTCGTTGGTATGGGTATGGAGTACTTCTTCACAGACGCCGTAAGAAAATTTCACAAGTCAATTGTATCGATGGCCTGAAGTCTGTGATGTAAGCAATGCAATGATTTGATTTTTTAGTCTTGGGTTGACCCTGGAAAGTATGCCTTGATTGGGGCTGCGGCGCAGCTCGGAGGAGTCGTGCGTATGACACTGAGTTTGACGGTCATTATGATTGAAGCTACTGGAAATTTAACCCTCGGTCTGCCCTTGATGATCACATTGATGGTAGCTAAATGGGTTGGTGACTACTTCAACGAGGGCATTTACGACGCTCATATTCAACTAATGGGTGTACCACTTCTGCCTTGGGAGCCTCCACCATTGTCTCATAACCTGTATGCCACTGAAGTCATGAGTTGTCCGGTGGTCTCATTCCAGATGAAAGAAACAGTTGGAAAGATTATCGATGTTCTCACTTCAGAAACATACAATGGTTTCCCTGTTGTTGACCCACCGGCAACTTCTAGTCATGCTGAAGGAGTAAGTACTTTGAAGTTATTTACAATTTATTCCCCAAACATTTCTGATCATTGCATATCTCTTTTTAGCAGGGAGTCAATTTCGGGACATTTAGAGGATTGATTTTACGTTCTCAATTAATCGTACTACTACAGCACAAACTGTTCATTGAAACATCTGAAAGCTGGGATCATAAGGGTATCGCCTTGAAATACTTTCGTGACGCCTATCCTCGATATCCGACAATTCAGGTGCTTAAAATTAAGTTTTTAGTAAAAAAAGTGATGATGGCAAACCCTTCTCTAAACTTTTGTGTTTTACAGCAAGTCCATATTTCTGAAGAAGAGAGACATTTCACCGTTGATCTCCAGCCTCTGATAAATCGAGCTGCGTATACTGCTTTAAACGTAAGAGTCAAGTTTTCTTTCATAGTCCAATCAAGTTTATGTTTCAACAACGCACAATTTGTTTTTTCTAGAACGCATCGTTGCCCCGGATTTTCAAAATGTTCAGAGGCTTGGGTTTACGCCATCTCGTTATCATCAATGACCAAAACCAGGTGTGTGTTCTGATTATATTCAACTTGTTCTATATGTACTGTAGATTGAAGATGTTAACAAAGTTCTGGTCTTCTCCATAGGTTGTGGGAATCGTCACCAGAAAAGATTTGGCTCGCTATAGAGTGGAACGACACATGGGCAAAATGCGTCTAGAAGAGCTTACCATATTGGACAGATAGAGCTGTGTTCCAAAGCCCCGAAATTATTTACATTTTGATACCTAAACTGCATTGAAGTTATATGCTTCAAATATTGGTTTTCAAATATCTTTACTTTGCTGCCATTCAAAGTACCGAACGTTAGAAATTTAGTTAGACCTTACTTCTGTCCTCAAATATTTAGTTTTAGAGGACTTGGCATGCCTGTTTGAAACGTTTGTACTCTTCAAGATCTGTGTTTGCATTTTTGAAGATGAGATTAATAAATTAAAGGCTCCTTTACTCGATGTGAAGGCCTTATCAATCATAATATCCAATGTGCTGAAACGAACTTTGAATCAAACTTGATTCCACTTGGCAATTTAAAACTCTTGGATAGCACCTTTTAGCGCATTCGACGATTCTGCCTACCCTTGTTTTTGTGTTCAACTCGATGACAGTGGGCGGAATTTTCAAATGTTTCATGTGAATCGCCGGGTACTTTTAATTCGTGTTTTTATTTCACGTGTCCTACTGTATATTTACATTGTTAGGCTGGTTTGTTTTGGTGTTCGGAAACCCAAACATGACTTTACAGGCATGTTTTTAAGAATATTTACCAGAGCTGTTGGCCTCGAAATTGAAAATGTTATTCGACTCTCGTCCGCTATTAAGTTTACAAACTTCAAAGCCAGTTCTCCAAGGTTGTTCTTTAGGGCAGTGATAGACAAAAGTCGCTACTATTCTAGTAAAGCGAAGAGTGACATTCCTCTGGAAGACTTTCCACCGGAAAGAATAAGAAATTTCAGCATAGTAGCACATATCGACCATGGGAAAAGGTACATTTTAAAAGGACGAGTTCGACTTGACGGTTCGAATTCTCAAAATGATCAATTTGATGAATTTCATTCATGGATGTAACATTCTTCAACAGTACCCTTGCGGATCGGCTCCTTGAGGAAACAGGCGTCGTCGAAAAGTCCAAAGAAAACAAACAAATTCTCGATAAGCTCCAGGTTGAAAAGGAACGTGGAATCACAGTCAAGGCCCAAACGGCTACCATGGTGTATAAGTACAACGATACAGAGTACCTTCTAAACCTTATTGATACACCAGGTCATGTCGACTTTTCTTACGAAGTTGCCCGATCTCTGCAAGCGTGCCAAGGGGTGATATTGCTGGTTGATGCAAATCAAGGAGTTCAGGTAGGTTAGACGCGTTAGATATGAGATGTAGTTGATTTATGAATTTCTAACCTAGTATCAATTTTTACAGGCTCAAACCGTGGCCAACTTTTATCTAGCATTCTCCAGAAACCTAGTCATCATACCCGTGCTTAACAAAATCGACATAAAACATGCCAGACCTGATCTAGTATGTGAGCAGATGAAGACACTGTTTGAGATTGATCCCGAGACAGTCTTGAGGATATCAGCGAAAGCCGGGATTGGCATGAAACAACTATTAGACACAATTGTAGAGAAAGTACCTCATCCAGAAGGCAAGTGAATTTTGTTGCACATGTTTGTTGTAGCATCCAATGCTTTCGAAGTGTACTAATGTGTAATTTTACTCGAATCATTTCAGTGAACAGACTGAGTCCATCTAGAAGCCTTCTTTTTGATTCTTGGTACGACAAGTACAAAGGAGTTGCATCCTTACTCGCAGTTGGAGATGGATGTATACACGTGGGCCAGCAAATCTCATTGTTCCACTGCCCGAAAACGTTTGAGGTCAAAGAAGTTGGCATTATGCACCCACATCCGACTCCATGCTCAAAACTGTAAGGCAAAACATGCGAATAGCAGCGTGATGTGTGGTGCCATTCTCATTCAATAATGGATTTTCAGATATGCAGGACAAGTCGGATACATGTACTGCAACATGCGAGAAGTCACAGAAGCTTCCATGGGAGACACAATTTTCGATGTTACCCAGAAGGAAGTAAAGCCTTTCGAGGGCTTCCAAAAGTGCAAGCCGATGGTTTTTGCTGGAGTGTACCCAATGGATCAGTCAGAACATAACTCGCTGCGCCAAGCGCTTGATAAGCTGCTGTTGAATGACCCAAGTGTTGAATCAACAATTGAATCTAGGTAAGCATTTCATGATGATAGAAATTACCATCAACCATGATAATGAAGATGATGCTGTATTTCAGTCCAGCTCTAGGTCAAGGATGGCGTCTTGGTTTTCTTGGCGTACTCCACATGGACGTTTTTAATCAGCGGTTGGAGCAAGAATATGGGGCTCATGTAGTTCTCACCGCGCCAAGCGTCCCTTTCCAAGGTACAGTCTCATCCGAGTAAATAGGCTTCAATTAATTCAAAAACCAATTGTGCATATTTGATAATCACTCAGTGGAAATGAAGGAAACGTCGAAGTCTAAAAGTGAAACTGTGATTATCAAGAATCCTGAAAAGTGGCCGAATCCACAATCAATGAAGGCAACGTACGAGCCTATGGTGAATGGAACAATAATCACACCTGGTAAATGTCCATCAATGTGCTGCTTATCCTTTGAGACTTGACAACCATCTATATGCAGAATTTCCATGTTTCAGCACTCTTCTTGGGCGAAGTAATGTCTTTATGCATGGAGTGTCGTGGTATCCAAACGGATTCAAAAAATTTGGATGCGGAACGGGTGCTACTCACGATTCGACTTCCTCTGAACGAAATTGTAGTTGACTTTTACGACAGGCTCAAGTCCATTACTTCAGGATATGCTTCATTTGACTATGAAGACGCTGGTTACGAAGAAACATACTTATCAAAGGTTCAGAATGACACATGAAATTCGCTAATTATGCATATACTGTTTACTTCAACGAACGTTCTCAATGTTTTACAGCTCCACTTCATGCTAAATGGAGACCATGTAGAAGAAATGAGTTGCATAGTTCATGCTTCGAAAGCTAAGGAAATAGCTAGGAGAGTCTGTGAAAAATTACGAGACACAATCCCAAGACAGCAATTTCTGGTAAGTTGTCAAGCTCACAGTGTGAGAGTACAAGTGGTGGCCGGAGTTGCCAGCTCTAACCGACGAAAGTTGCCCATAAAATCAAATTGTATTGTATTCTATGTATTTGCAGATAGCTGTTCAAGGTGCTGTAGGCGGTAAAGTGCTGGCGAGAGAAGATATTAAACCTTACCGGAAAGACTTCTCAACGAAACTCGTGAGTAACTATTGTACACCATTGATTGATTAGTTCAAAACAAAATCAAAATCATTGAACTTGTTTTGTTTTTCCTTTAGAAATTCGGCGGCGATCTTGGTAGAAAACAGAAGCAGCTAAAGCGACAAGCCGAAGGAAAGAAAAAGTTGAGAATGATAGCCAACATCGAAATTCCTCGAGAGACTTTCATCAAAGTGCTACAAAGATAGCAGTGGGTTACTCCTTTTATAGTTGTTTTCTTGTGTCACTTTCTTTTTAGTATCGCCTTTTTTGTTGAACAACCACGTTTGAAACCGTGACCAAACGCGCAGATTGAATTTAGAGGCCAAAATGCAATAAACAAGGAATTTTTATCGAATATATATTATATTTACAAACCTATAGACAAAAATCCTTCTCCAAGAAAATCAAAGCAGGAAAACAGCCATCACACAACTACCTATTTCTATTCTACATTATCAATAATAATACAACTTCGTCCAAGGGGACTCCCACGGATCTACTCCATATTACAAAACCTACGTTCAGAAAATATGTTCAACTCCTCTTACATGACTCCCAACAACATCTCAAAGAATAACTATAACATAAATATTAAGTAATTGACATTTAGACTTGAAAAATTCAGTGCGCTTTGCCAACACACCTATTTTTGCACAATGCCTTGAACACATTGCCAAAAAAGTGTGGGTAACACGACATAAAGTCAAGGTCATGTCCACTGCACCTGTCCAGCAACCAGCCAGCCAAACACAGGGACTCGACAGCAAAGAAGGTTCCAAGAATGAAACCTCCAATGTTATACACAAAGACTGTTTTGTCCAGGTTGATCCACAAAATATGGCAAACGAGGGCAACAAATTGAGGAAGGAGGAAAAATAACGAAGTGAAAGCAGTCATAAATTTGTGACAAGGGTTGAAGGCGAAGAACATCATGGGAACTTCGTAAATGAGCGTGAGAGCTCCGGCGGCAATAGCGACGGCTGAAATGCTGTCTTTAGAATAGTAGATTCTGACAGAGACGAGAAGTGAAGTTATTGTTATGATCCAAAGGACTGCAAGTTGAGAAGAAGAAGAAGATTAGATGGCATCCTCAATCCAACTTTCTTCCCGATTCAGTCAATCGCTTACCTTTACTCGCCCAAATGACAATATACCGAATGCAGCGCTCGACGAGCCCAACCCCAAATCTGTCACTCTTTTTCGCGACGTCATATCGAATTCTAGCAAAAGTTATACCCAAAGTGACGATCATGAGACCAGGTCCAAGAATCCAGTGTTTGAGCGAGGGGAAGGTTACAGGATCTTCCATGTAAGTGGTCAGCTGGAGGATACATTGAGGTAGGGCTATCGCCAAGCTCTCGACCAAGAAGACCAATTCGGTGTTGCCAAAAGGCCGGGTGTAGTGAGTGTCGCTTTGTTCCTTTGCAGCATAAATCAAGTTTGCCAGAGCCCTAAAATTTGGGTTCACATTGAAGACTTGAAAGACAACAACAGGAAATGCTACTTTTAACTTTCTCCAATTCTTACATGACGACAGGAAGAACTCCAGGAATGAGGAACAAGAGAAATAGGATTTTGCTTTCTTTCCAGATTTTGCCCTTGCAGATATTGCTGCAAATACAAAATATTTTTTGAAAATGTGTATCTTTGTACAGCCCCACAAAAATCTGCAAGCACTTCTTACGAATTCATCACATAAAAGCCTTCAACGATCAAAGATCCAAAAACAACAACGGCCAATGTCAAATGCGCAGCGTCATTTTTCTTCTCGCCGCTATGCCAAAAGAAAGCCCCGATACTCCAAATGAGATAAAAAACTGAAAAGAACAAGGCCAAAAGAGCATGTGGCACGAGCTCCTTGGTTGGTGTCGGAATGCCCAATTTGACCTTGTTCCCTTCGCCAAAGGAAGTGATGGAGCACTTGGCGTAAACTCTGGAAGGGTCTTCAGCATTGTATGCCATCATCAACGGGTCGATTTCATCAGAACGGTCTTTACCAAAGGCTTTGCTCTCAGACTCTTCTGATACAGATTCTTCAGGAACATCGATGGTGACTTGAGCTCCTCCTCCTCCTCCTTCCGCCGCCGGTATCGAGGACGAAGACGAAGAACTTTCTCCAATCTCCTTGGTCTCTTCTTCAGCTCCATTCGTGTCCACAGATCCCACTTCAGCACCTTCTTCCTTGAGGAACTGGTCATCTGTCCCTGTGAGTAGATCAACTTTTTGTTTATTTGATTTCGAGGCAGAATAACATTCTTCGAGGCACTGTGGCACTCACCCATGGTCTCTGAACTGTCTTGCTGGTCTTGAGTCAATGGCGAATTTTCCGGAGGAGATTCACTGATTACAGGAAGCTATGTACAAAAGACAAGGAATCAAAAAATATTTTGTTACTTTTGTATGGGTCAAGTAGCGGCGATAAGAATATACCTGGTGAGTTTGGACTGAAGCAACGATGGGCGCAACCTCGGTAGGTACTGGCGTCAGCCTTCTACTGTTCAGTGACATGTTGTCCCACAATGATGTCACACGCATGCATAGATACCTCGGACACAGCTGTCCAGGCCAGAGTTGCTATATAATAAATTGCACTTTTATCAATCACCAAGAAAAAGGCTGGGTGTCACGGGGTTAGATCAAAAGGTTCACAAGAATCTCACTACAACAGTTTCCTCCTTCAACTTGAAATGGATCGTAATCTGATTTGATCTCTTGGGCGATCTAGCTAAAGCTCGTCTAGTACAAGGTTAAAAAGTGTAGACGGGAGTTGGGCTAGCCTTTTTGGCCTTTGTTCCTTGAATGTTGGACCGACGACAATAATTGCGTGCCGTTCATATAATATTATATCCTCTCACAAAAGCCTTGCTCACAATAGTATTCTTTTAATTGAAGTTTACAAATATGTGTGTGTGTGTATTTGTCCTTTAATGAAAGTGTTCCATAATGTATTTACGCCTGATAGTGATAGCAGGTCATGATCGCTTTATACATCACAATGTCCGTCCATTCTAGGGATGAGCATGGGGGAAAATTTCATAATAAACGTTCAATTTCAACACACTGGAATCAGTGGAGCATGTGTGTAATTGTGTGTGTTTGTGTAGAGGATGCTGATATAGCGATGAGTTTGTTCAAAAATAATATTCTATAGATAATACAGTATTAAACCAAATACAAAGTTCAAACTTGCCAAAGTCCAATGGATGCGGCGGCGATGACAAAGGTGTGTCAAAGCTCACGCAGTATGCGACGAGATTGCCTCTTGAGTCAGTAATGCGACACTCAGAATATGTATCTTGAAAGCTGACGTTGATCAGCCTAATCATGGTGATTTAATTGACAAACATTGATAAAAATCCTGTTTCAAGAACCCCAGAAGCAACAAACAGCAAGCACGCTTAAGCGTGGAAAAGGCGCGGCGGTGACATGAATAAGCCATAGACAACTTCAAAAATGACCTTGGTAGCTTTATTTTTTCAATTTAAAACTATGGTTCTACAAATTTCACGATACTAAAATCAGCATGGAGGCAACTAACAAAACTGCTGCTCGGACACCAGCTGCTGAATCTGGATCCGGCGAAGGCTCATCCGCTAAGACTGTCTCAGAAACGCTGCTGGCAGTTGTAGTGTTGCTATTGTTGTCCATTTCCTTCTTATCCACCAGTTTCGAACCACACGTGTTTGATAGGGGGTCACAAGTCAAGTTCGATAAGCATCTCGACGATACGTCATCATCATCGTCAATACGGCAAGCTTCGCCTATCTTGAGCCCACAAGCTTTGGTGTGCGGATCGAAGGCCGAGGTGTCTGGTGGGCATGCGCAGGAGCCACTGGTCACGTTACAAAAATTGGTCCTGCAGTCTGAAGAAACTTGGCATTCTCCCTCGTATTCCCGAACACAACTTCCAGTGTCGCTAATCAAAAAGCCCGGAAGACATTCGCAGACGCCGATGAGATCGGAATCGGATTCATCGCGACTTGGGTCATGCGCGCATTGAGCGTGCGGAACGCAATCACGCCTGATATCCAAGTAATCTTCGAATTCGCAATAGCTTCCAGCAACAGCGACACATTTGCTTCGATGGAAATCATAAACCATGCTGGCGTCTCGACAAATGCATGTCTGAGTTGAAGTTTCGCATTTGAGGAAGGCGTAGGCGTTGCAGAGGGCTTCGGTGTTATGATGACAAGGTTCTGAGTAGCCTTTGCGACATTCGCCGATTAGGTCGGCTTCGAATCCTGGATCGCAGGTGCATTTTCCAGTTTGGTCGTCACAATCAGCGTTGAGGACGCAGAGAAAGTCGGAATCGATGGGCGAGCAATGGGAACCTGCGAGGCGGGTGCAATTGTCCAGTTCCTGGTCGTAGACCAACTTGTTGCTGGTGTCACAAACGCATTTGTATTCTATACACACTTTTCCTGGACCACAAGATTCAGTTTTGTTGGAACAAAATGATTCGTATGGGCTGGTTTCTACTATGTTGTGCTGAGCAAATGATAGTAAAATCAGTGCGAAGGCAATGGTACGCCAGGTGGTACACCAAATAACAAAAACGGGCCACCTGCTCCTCTGATCGACCATGATTGACAGTTTAGGCGCTGACTGACTGACATGTCGAATTTGATGAATCAAATTGAAATCGCTAGTTTCGCCAGAGATTCATGCTAAAAGGTGCATTGTGAAGGTGTTTGTCATGTGGTTGTTTGTTGGAGAGTTGGGCATGTTTCATCGTTGTAAGCTAGAATTCACTGAAAGCTGTGAAAACACCAACGGATTCAGATAGAGAATTTACAGATAATACTGATATCGATGATGATATCGTGAAGCGAGCTGAGCAGCGATTAGCTACTTTTTTGGGAGCACATCTCAATTCTATGAAATTATCGTTCTTTTTCATGAGAATATGAGAGCATGGCATGTGGGAACTTTAAACTTCTTCGAATCTGAAATATATACATCGATCTGCAAGGAAGTATACCATTTCCAATGCACATTAAAATTGTAAACTTCATCTGTACTAAATGGTGAAAGCTTTAAGATAGTAATATAAATATATATGTTCAGTTTAATCACATGTTGGGATATTTCACTTACTGGCTCTTAGAACGTTTCCGCTGACTGAAAATCCTATGCGCTTCTCACCACAAGCCAGCAAACTCTATGTTCAACTCTATGGGACTGCGCGGGAGATTACGGTTGAGTTGAAAGGAAGCTTTCAATGTTTTCATATCATCTGTTAGAAATTTTGTCAATCTTTCTTCCGACAAAAACATATGAAATTCTCATCAATCATCGCATAATCGATCATTATTAACATTGTTTAACGCTTTAAAACTACAATAATCGTTTACACAGTTGTTAGTCGACGTATGTGTGCAAGTGTTTTTTGGAAAACGAACAATACAGCGTGTTCGGGTCATCAATCGCATTAACCTGGAATCAAAGCTTACGAGTTAATTTTCAGACTGAAAAAACTTATCACGCACAAATTTCAGGAGAGAGGCGAAATTCTGCTGCAAAGCTCAATTATTAATCGAGTGATTTTGCATGCCATCAGTTAAAATCCGTATTGGAAGATTCCTGAACGCTTTGGTCCCCTTTTACGTCCGAATTAAGAAATGGACGGCTGCGATGCTGTTGGCAGAGAACTGGATAAGGTTTTGACAAAGTTCGGAGCGATAGATTCCCATGTAAACAGAACAACATCCCTTCTAATAAAATCCCTAACAGACTTGAAGGATGAGTTTGAAAGTGGTAAGAAGACTATTCATATTTTGTTACTGGTTTGTTGCACAATATACTGGCAATCCACAGTTGAAATATCTGTTTTGTTCAGGAGGTGGGGAATTCGAAGTCACTCCGACAAAATCTTCCGTCGTTTGTTCAGCTGTCAATCAAGTTAGAGAAGCCGTGGGTCGAATCGCTACCGAGCATAGAGATCTACATAGTACAGTTTCGAAAGTGGGAAAAGCTGTCGATCGCGTAAGAATCATGAATTGACTTTTGTAAGGTTGGAATGTGTGTCGAGCAGGTATTTATGACTTGGATAAATTTCGCAGAATTTGAATCCGGATTTTGGTTCTATTACTCGAGATGGAATTTTCGCTGGAGAGAGGTCCAGAATTCTTACGCAAGTCATTTGCCAGCATTTGTATCGACAGGGAATGCTTGATATAGGAGACGCACTTTGTCACGTATGTAATTTTGATCTTCCCACAAGTTTTTAACCAAATGTTGCAGGCAGTTGTAGTTGAATCAGCGAATTGATAATTTTCCAGGAGTCGGAGTTGGAACTGGACGATTATCACAAAGAACCTTTCGTGGAAATGCATAGGATTCTGGATGCTCTAAAGCAGAAAAATTTGGAACCTGCGTTGAAATGGGCGAATGAGAACTGTGATGCTTTAGCCGCACAAGGATCCAGCTTAGAATTTAAACTTCATAGACTAGCGTTCCTTGATCTGATTAAGCGTGGCAAAAAGTATCAGCAAGAAACAATTTTGTACGCGCGTGAAAATTTCAGTAAATTTGTCAAAAGGCATGAGAAAGGTAAGTTGAGACAATATATTTGAATAATCACAGCAATATCTTATAAATATTACAAATTAGTGAAAATATGCTTGGCTTCCGGTGATTGTAGAAGTCCAAGTTCTGATGGGATCCCTTTTGTACTTACCTTTGAATATTGAAAAGTCTCCATACAACCACCTTTTTGATGAGACACTATGGGACGACATCCAAGAAACTTTTACCCGTGACGCCTGTGCTCGGTTAGGCTTGTCCGTTGATTCACCTTTGGCAGTTTGGTAAGATACCTGCTTTTTGGATAGTGTTTCACGGATCTGTTTTGGGAATAGCGCATAATGAAGTAACTGTTTACAGCGTCTCCGCTGGTTGTATAGCTCTACCAGCGTTACTCAGCATCTGTCAAGCAATGCAAGCTAGGCAAGTGAGCAGTATATGGAACGGAAAGGACGAGTTGCCGGTAAGCCTTAAGAGATGCGTCAAGTTAAGTTTACCCATTAGTGCACCTTTACGTTTAAATTGCTGTGCTTCCATCTAGATTGAGATCGATTTGGGGAAGAACTTCCATTATCATTCAGTGTTTGCTTGCCCGATACTTCGACAGCAATCTTCAGACAGCAACCCTCCAATGAGACTAACATGTGGGCATGTAATATCTAGAGATGCTCTTCATAAGTTAGCTTCTGGGAATAAGTAAGTTCCTTCATTAATAATTATTCCAGTGACTAGTTCACCTTAACAATATGTACATTTTTGTAGGTTGAAGTGCCCGTACTGCCCGGGTGAGCAGAACCCGAATGACGCCAGGCAAATTGTGTTTTAATGTTCATCGAGCGCAGTGTATATTGGGACATGAGTCTCGCATTCTTATGATGTGAATTTTTCATTTATCAGAAGTCATGAATATAAAATACCGGTTGGTAATCTTTTTTGAAAAAAATATTCGAGCGTTTACTTAATAATACTCGGGAGTAATCCAATCATAACACAAGTATGGCATAAAAGCGCGTTGATTTATTCAGTTAACTCCATTTCTGGATAACTTCGATATTAGAAAAGTATAACAAGATTTTGCTTCACACAAAACTAAAGCAGAAACGTCATAGCTTCCACAACTTCTAGGTAAAATAAGCTATTCATATTTACAAAACTTCAAAATTGCTATAAGAACTATGAGGACAGCGGTTTGAATGGAAACGTGACCAACTCATACGCCTCCGGTGTTTAAAATCATTGCACCTATCTAGAATCTAGGCCAAAATTGGCAGCTTCATAGACAGTCAACAAGCAAAATACCCTTCTCTTTTATAGACAGCATCGTACCTTGAACTTCATGTTCTAAGGTGTCAAATTTCCGTTTAGTTGGCTAGATCTAGAAGGCGGCAATTGTGAGCACGTTACACAGGTGAATAAGTTTCTCAGAAAATGAACACATTAGTAAGCAAAATCAAAACGGAAAACCATATTCGAGGACCGCGGTATTACTGAATTTTGTTTCAACAATTTAAAGAGCAACCATATCAAGGTTGGATAAGAGTAAAATTAGGAAACGTCCAGTTCACGCTCAAAAACTATTCTAAGACTAAAACCTGAATGTCCTCATAGGTAAAAGACGGAATACTATCAAAATCACTTCTGCCCTTTGTCTTTCGACCCATCCAACATACTTCCTGGAAACTGTGGTACTCCTCCTTTCTGCAGCAATTCCCTATACAACTGCAGTTGTTCAATAGTGAGTCCATGTTGCATTCCCAGCATTCCCGGAAATCCTGGAAGTCCTGGTATGCCTGCAGGTGGCATGAACATCTGCGGAAACAGGTGATGCATATAGCTCGGGTCCATATTCGGAAACATAGCAGGCTGCATCGGCCTTTGCTGCATGAAGTTGGGCGGAACCATGCCGAATGGAAATAAATGGTTTTCTCCTGCCTGGTTATCTCGTGCATGACCCAAAGAATTTGCAGACATATTCGCAGAAGTCATCGCCGGTGTTACGGAAATGTCCTTCCTGAGTGAAGAATGACCAGAGTTTCCTTTACTTGATTTTGAACGGCCTCCAGATTGATTTCCATGTTTCGCAGAAGCTGAAGGTGAAGTGAGTATCTCGTGACGTCCATCATTCGTGTAAACAGACCTTCCTGGAGGTGTAGCGGAAGCTCTTGGTGCCTCTGCCATGCTTCCCTTGCTGGATCTCCCCGAAGACGTTTGTGGTACATGAGTCAACAGTGGCGGTTTAGGGTCCTTTGGTTCTGTCTGTCCGGCACCGATAATTCCGGGTAGTAGGTGGGAAGGGAACAAAGTAACTTCTGAAGTAAGCTGTAGGCCAAGTTGATTCATAGCATTTGGCGGTGGGATGCCATGCAAACCGCTGTATGCGGCCCCAGAGGGATCTACTTCGCCGTTCATTTCATCTTTGGGTATTACTCTCGGTTTTTGCGTGGCTGAACTTTGAGTATCATTTCGAGAAGTCCCTGAGCGATCTCTGTTGTTTGGACGGGTTCCGGAGACATCAGGGCCATTCAACAATGAGCTTTTCTTTCGGTCGGATGGGTCGCCGTAATGTTTCGATGATGCCGCAAAAGGACTGGGTGTTGCAAACCGGATTGGTTTTGGAAGATCCTAGAACAATTCAGAGGTACACTTACACTACTTCGAATAATCAATATTTAAGTAATTTTTGAATTGCCTACCCTTGTTGCCTCCAGTTCTTTAATACTGCCCTTACACGTTTGTTTAGGATTGTCTTTGTGCTCTATGGTTCCTCCGGCTGTTATCAGCTCGCTATTATAGCACTTTTCTGGTCTTGAAGCGGATGCACGGACTCCAGGAAAGCAATATACGCTCAGAGTGTTCTTGGTGAACGGGCCGCTGTATTTCATGTCTGAAAAAGTGCAATGTACCCCGTTAAACACACATTGTTGTCTTAATTTTCCCTAACCAAAAGTTATGACAAAGGCTTTAAAATCGATGTTCTGAGCCGAATGCACAAAAATTTTGAATTTGCGTTTTCTGATCATCAATGGATCGCCATTCGGAGTGCCATTTTGACCCCAAAAACCCTAAAAATGAGCTAAATGTGGCCGAAGGGCCATGTTGTTACCGTACCTTTCCCAGGCTTGCAGTATCCCTCGGAGTCATACTTGACTTTTGATTTCACGAATTTGTAAGCTGTAAGGTCTCCATTCAAGCTATGGTACTCAGTCTTCGACCTCTTTCTACTTTGAGTATCTTGGAATGGCTCTTGCGGTTGAATCACAGACTGTCTGATAGGAAGTATTTGTAAAGCATTCGATCTTTCTAGCTTTTGGGCTAGTTCATTTAAGTTCATTTCGGATGACATCGGGTCGCCTCGATTCAGTGACATTCCACCTGAAATTTCATTTCATTTTTGAAACTGAACATCGTGTAATTGAATTTTATACAGATATGTTGTTACTTACCTCTACCTCCTCGACGTGAAGGCATAAGAGCTGCTCTGTTCCCTGTAATTGGATTGACTCGAGCTGCATTCTCAGCTCTAACTCTGCCGTTGTTGCCAAGCCGTGCTTCTTCCATCAGTTTCTCGCTTATCCTTCTCATGACGGCATTTGTTGGTCTGAAACCGCCATCTTTGAAATCTGCACTCGTTAGAACACCCTGCTCATACAATCTTGCAAGATCAGACACGTCAAGCTTAAAAGCCTCATTGCGCTCTTTTCCAACACCATTCACACGCCTCGCCTGTAAAAAAATACCCATTTTTCAAATTCCAGTATGCCATTTCATATTGATCAATCATGGCCGTAATAAAACGCAAAGGCGTTAAGCCTAGGCTAACAGGTGGATCTTTGATAATAATAACACTAATAATATTTGATAAAACTTACCCTCGCCGAGCCATTGCTTCCGTTTGACGATGACTCTGATGCATTCGACTCCGATCCAACGGATGCATGTCTTCTTCTCTTTCGCCTTTTTTGTTGTTTTCCTTTAAGTTTCGGTGCTGTAAATTATACAAGTTGAATCTTAATTGTTTTAATCTAAGCTTAAGTCTTAAACCCTTTCATCTGACTAATATCATACCCATATGATTGCACAGAAGCTCATGGTCTTCCAACTCTGGGTAGTCGAAAACTTCTTTGGAGAAAAGAATCCGGCAATTAGGACCAACCGGAAGTCCTCCTAACGCTAGAACCACAGGATTCGTTAGCCATTCGTCCAGGTTTGGTACGCCCTCCAGCCTCTTGAGCATAGTCCGTAGTCTGATGTATCGCTCATAATTAAGAACCACCACTTTGCTGGCAGCTAGAACAATAACAATGAAATAACGTTATTGCATACACTTGAATTGTCGCAAACCCTCATGCCTTTATACCCCTATATACATGTATGATCATTGGTGATGATCCCTTACCTATATCCGAATACTCCATTTCTTTATCCTTGTCCCCCTTGTTGAACTTTTGACTGGAAAAAGCTTTTGCCAAAGGGGTAGGAGCTGCCTTGGTCACAGTATACGTAGGCGTTAAGTAGCCCCAGTCCCATTCCCTCTCGTCCACCAACCATGAAACTAGATCCGAAGCTCTTATTATCACTGTATCCTGCAACGCTATTACTTCATCCTGAAAAAACAAGAACAGACATGCTTACAAAATCTGTGATACCAAAATATTACAGGCAGATAACATAATCCTTCCAAAATCACACTCGATTTCACCCCCAACTTACTTCTCCATGTTGAGGCTGGCGACCATCAGGCGTATTTTCTGGTAGAAAGTATAATCTTAGGCTACAAAAGGATTCATTCTTGTCTGTCCATATCAGATGGATTTCACCAATGCTCAAGATGGTCGAATCAGGCCAGATTTTGCAAGGGAATTGTGAAGCTAGCGTGAGCACCCGGTCGCCTAGTTTAATTCCTTTGAAGAACGAATATGAGCCATGCTTCCCGAGGCAATTGAGCATCTGCAAATGTACACAACAGCATTATCATCAGTATGACTCAAAAATATATTTGACGTTTTCAATATATTATACCTCAAATGAATGTCAATAATACCACCATCTTCCTGACAAAATCTCACTTATATATTATCCCTACATCTATTTTTAAACTGATTCTCGGAACTTTGAAACGCAGCAACAAATGAACCATTGTATATACATCCTAAATCCACCGATTCTCTCTACTATTTCATTGCAATGATCCTTCATATATTAGCCCACCCACGCTAATAAAGTCAGTCACTTCACATTTATGCCAACTGACAAAGTGGCTACAAACTATACAAACTTTGTTGCATATCTCATCCATTAGTTGTCCAGCTCATAGGAATCAAATGACTTGTTTAGCTCTTCCCATAACATGTCATTCAATCCTTTAGCTTCTCAAGTTATCCTTGCAATTAAATGCACATGTCAACCATTTGTCCATTTGTTTCATGTACATACCATTTCGTAAATACATATTCTGTTCTAATGCACATAAAGGCAAATCTTATTCATAACATTATATAATTCACTTTCACGCTTATCAAAACCACAATTCTTCTCCCCTGACAATTGGTATTTATAATTTCAGTCCGATTTATTTGCCAACTACCTAATTATAATGACCTTCATTTAAACGTTTGACATACTCCTCCCTCCTCCTCCTCGCTTTCTTCTATATCTTCCACCAACTGTATTCTAGTCAGTAGACGAAGCATAATATTTTTGCACACATTTCATTCACAAATCTGGTATTGACATTCATTCAAGGTTTTTTTGCTCATCCCTCTCCCATCAACTCACCTGTATTTCTTTGGTAAGGCCCATTTTGTTGGACTGTCGTCACCAGGGCGACGACGACGCTTCTTCTCCAGTACGTAGGAGGTTTCCTGGAAGAAACGAAAAGGATTCCATGAGACCCGATTCATCATAAGCATCTTGTTTCTTTCCCAGAATCGCACCCATAATGTATATAAATAGACATCAAATTATCAGGTAGGTAAAAGATTATGATGGCCTTTTCTGGAAAGCATCTCTCCCCACCATTAATATAATCATATGTAGCAGCCAAACTTTTGATTCTTCAATACCGTGTTATGCACATGCCTATGCCTCGCTTTTTTCCTAGCAGCATGTCAATGCATCTACACTATTTACAATCAAGTGCGACTAAATATTTATTACTGTTTTATACAGGCCTTCAGCCCTACAGCAGCGCGACAACCGCCACCACCGCCACATGTTTCCATGATAAAAAGACTTGAGAAGAAGAAGCATATTACGAGGGCAAAAAGCGTCTCATCTAAAAACCTTGCGCGCGTTTATCCATCCGATGCAACTCTTTTTCGCCTGTCTCTGTCTACCTAACCTATGCCCATTTGTATTAGTGTTATTTTCAATGTCTCTCGTGTGGCCATTCGAAACAAGGAACCAACGCAATATAGCCCATCATCGCTTCAGCTTCTTATTACCTAACGCTCGCTCAAGCAAGCTCTCGCTGCTCCCTGTTTGTTTACACATTGCTCACATTCATCTACTCGGCTAATTGCCGCATTCAAAGTCTTGTAAAGACACTTAATTTTCTGCTTGCTCATTCCTACAAGTATCGCGGAAATGACCAAAATGGCAATATATAATATTATCAGCAAAACTCGCTTAAAACTAGTCAAGGGGTTGACTGAAGGTCGGCGGTGAATCGCAGCAATCTTGTTATTCGCCATATTTAGTAGTACACCTTGGTGGTGGACGGACGGTAATAAGTTGGATAAAGGAAAAAAAGAACACATGGTCCGTTGATGATGGCTACATAAAATATTCGCTTGTTCTCGTAATAATCTGCAAAAAGAAATGCGTCGCATCTTTCTCTCTTGCTCACAAACTCGGGAAAGTTGTATTTATGTGGAATTGAACGAAAATTCTGCTAGCGTCTCAGCCATCAGCGTTTCTTACTACTTGCTGTAACAACCAACCTCTAATCCTGAGTGAGACGCTGTGTGAATAATACAATATGATACAAAATACTAATACACACAACAGTTATCGCGTCATCCATCTTGCAAATCATGCGAATTAACATCCTTCCTGTACCTATTTTCTAAATTTCGCAGTGTATCGAAAGCCTCCTATGCTGCTAGCTATTATCGTTGGACACGACAACCAATATTTCATTTAGCTCCTCCTTCCGCCATAATCTGTCGGTAATCACCTAGTTCACACATATATATACAACTAATACAACATTCACTATTCACAATTTGTAGTGACAAATTGTTGCATAATTTCACAGAATCTCCGTTGAAACCTCTTGGTTCCTCTAAGAAACTAATAGAAATGACATCAATGCCTCTGACCAAACCTGATCCGCTTACTTAAGAAACAAGTAAAAAACAAGGACACTAATCAAGTTTGTCACCTTGACTCCAATCAATATCATCTGTTGAAACTAGTCTTTCAAATCTATTATGAATCTTGTAAATACTATTTATGAAAAAGTTGATACTTACTGTGATTCAGTTAGTATCCGACATTAAAATTTTATGAAGATGATCCAATTATCCGATTAAAACAACACATCCACTTGGTTGATGATGTATAAATTTTCCGTTTCACTTGTGCTTCAACTTGTACACTTGTAATAAACCACAAGGTGATTTTCTCCAGAGATTCTTGTTAAAATTGCAAAACTTGGGATATTTGACTGTTGATTAAAGGTTGCGGGGCATGGAAATCCTTGAGATGTCACAACAACAAGAGCAACGTGAACAAGAATCGAGTTTAATAATTTTTCGTGTGTCGCTCCTCCTCCTCTCAAGATCGCTCATCATCGATGACACGGAGGCAAATGGTCTCAGGCAAAAGAGTAAAAGTAAGTAGACGCAAACAGAGTGTGGAACAAGAAGAATAATAATACAATACAGCAGATGTGTCGTGGATTTTCCTTCCACCCGCCGCCGCACGCCTTTCTACACCACACAAATACATATGCCGATTCAACACAATTTTTTAAAATTCAACAACAAAACTCATCAAAGTCACTTGATAATCACTCACACACAAATTAATGAGATGAAATTCACTTGATTTTGAAACAAACCACACACTAAAATTTTCACTCCCACCACGCACGCTGACTCCTCACTCACAGGTAAATATATAAATGCGGATTTCCGGAGCCGAGGAGTGAGCAAAATTTGGCAAAATATTTTATACACGGTGACAATTCGTAATTACATTCACCTTGCTTTTTTACCGACTCTCCCTCATGATTGCGTGAATTGATGTGTGTGAGTGTGTGTGTTTCCTTGGGAAGGCGCAACTTGCTACTAATAAAACAACTTTTATCCTGTGGAAAGAGCAAATGGTTA
>JAQGBJ010000343.1:0-45554 GCA_034698345.1 Sphaeridia pumilis | reverse complement strand
AAACACTCGAATATTTGGTTAGTAAATCTTGTCAAAGAGCCTACTTACCTCTATACGATCTTTGTTATCGTTGGTTTTTGGACCTTGAGGGAAAGTATTCCCGGTGGTTTCCTCTCGACTAGTTTCTCCAACTTGAACAGCTTGCCCCAGATAGACCTGCGACTTATATACTTCCAACGGAAACGGGCGCATTAGGGAGGAAAAATATGCACATTTCACCGAGACAGAGGTTGTTGGAAAAGGATGGACGACCGTCTGTGGACCGGAAAGTACGTACCATAACGAAGGGAGTGAAAGCTAGGGCGACCACATTGATCCTATCAGCAAGTTTTCCCATTTAAAGCCGCCATATATGCAGAAAAGGGTTGCGAAATTCTTGGTTTGCTGACGTTTGATTGAACTGGATTCCAAAAGTTTAATCTTGGATGCATATGTGTGGGCTTGGTTTTGTTTTCTTGTTGTTTAAACTATTGGTTGGTTGGCCACAAGAATAGGAGAATATTCGACAGTTTCTAGGAGAAAGTTTGCAGGCTCCAGTGATTCCGTCCGGCATCGTGGAATATTTGCAATTTTTTTTCTTGAAGCGATAGTTTACAGAATATTACAAGCCACCATTTAAGATATTGTAAAAAATGTACGAGTCTGACTTTGGTGGTTGTGACACTTTTACATTGTCAGCATATTTTTTTTCGTAAAATGTGGCCTCGTGTTAATTAAATTTGGCAGTTTTTGGTTGAAAAAAAGAACCGCGACGGTGGCGGTAGTAGCAGAACAATTAAGAAGTAATTGGACGGCGACTCCATTTACGTCATTGAGAAAGTCGAGTTGCATTTGGTTCCCGCGCGTATAATTTGCACTGTCAAGTATGATTTTTCCCTTGGAATTTGCCTGAACGAGCTGAAAATGATTTGGTGTGCTTCTTTTTTGCTTTCTCTGCAGGAAACGAAAGGAGTTTGTGTATGTGTACTGAAACGAGGAGAAAATGATGATTGCTACGAAAGCAATTTTATTGATGGTGAGGCTGGAAGGAATATTGGAGCTTGTACGACGACTACGACTACTGGAACGCCTTCTAATATCCTGAGAAACGAGCAAGGAGAAAAGACTCAGAAGCCAAGTCATCCCAGGATCAATTCATCGTGCAAATTTCCCTCATTTTTCACACCAGAAAGCCCATACAATGCCCCTTATGCCGTCGGATCCGAAGTGGCGGCAGCGGAAATTGTACATTGGTCTAGGGAATTTGGAACGGGATCCGGTATTCTTATCGCTGTACCCATTCCTAATGTAAGTGAGAAGAAGAGCCTTTTTGGACCAAATTACAATTTAGTGGAGAAAGTATATTATGCGAGAATGTTTGTGTACATTTTGGATACTGATTGACGATCAAGTATTTTCAAAAAATTCAATCAAAATTAAACAAACATGGAGTAATGAAGAGGCTTTGGTTGAATTTGCAGGAACATGCAGCTTCAGGCTCAAAGATCGAAGCGGCAATCCTCCAAGCTCTGACACGTGCTAAGGAGGCTGGAATCGCTGGACGTGACGTAACGCCCTTCATCCTTAAGATCGTCAACGAAGTTACTGGCGGAGACTCGTTGGTGGCGAACAAGCATCTTATTGAACACAATGCCCGCGTTGGCGCTACGATCGCTTTAGAGCTTTTCCGGCTTGAGAATCAAGGCCCAGGTGGCAAAGCGTTCGAGGATCCCAGCGGCAGCGATCGGAGCAGTTTAAAGTCATTTTCGAGCAAGTCGACATCGTCTTCTTCCTTCACTTGCAAGGATCAAACGACGGAAACCGGAACAAGTACTACTGAAAGCTGGAAAATTATGGGAAAAGTAGGAGCTGGCTCTAAGACTTTTTCAGCGGGTTCAAGTGGCGAAAGCCGTGACAACGTGAAACAAGGCCGACCGGTAAGCTTGTGAAATGGGGCGGATTTGTATAGAGACTTTTTTGAGCCTAACAGGAAGCCGTGTTACAAGACAAAAAAGGTAGCAGGAAGTATATAAGCGAAGTAGTAGACGGATTTTCAAAAAATATTTTTAGTCAAAGGCTACAAAGGCATAGCAGCTTAAAACACTTGTAAAATTAGTTGGCCAGAAGAATGACTTGATTATAAGTTACTTGTCAGAAAATTTTTGTTCAAAAAATATTTCAGCACATTTCGAATTTCGAGCTTGAGATTCTGTGTTATAGCCCTTCTCGGGAAAGATTTTTGCTAATAAACTTGTTCCTTAGATTGCCAGAATTTTTTGAAGCGTGTCTCATCAAGTTAGTCAGCTAGTAATTTATATAAAAGTAGGATAGAAATCAGTCCAACATTCTATAGTATTTAAGGTTACAGGATTGCGTGACAAGTGATCGTTGGTTGAATATCGAATTGAGGCTCTGGGATTGTACTTGTTCTCGTTTCTTGGTTTGGAGACATGGTGACAGGAAGGCAGGTTACATGGGCTACAATGGCAGGAAGAGACGAAGAAATAGTGTAGAAACATACACGCAACTGGAAAAATTGCTCAAGAATCTAGTAGATTTCTAGTAGAAATTAGAGAGCGACGTTAGGACATTGCAACGTGTGAGAAAGTAGAATTAACTGACTCTGACGGATGGCTTGTATCTTTTGTATCCAAAGCTGTATATAAGTAATAGCAGGCGTTGGTGGTGGTGAAGCTATTGATTTTGGAAGGAACAATACTTGACCAAGATTTGAGGCATTTTCACAGGTTGAGATACTTACAAAGTGTACATGTCTTTTTGTAGGTTGTTGTTGGCGGAGCGTCATTGGATTTCATTATGCGAGTACAAGAGAATGCGATTGTGGTAAGCTGAAAATTTGATCCCTTTTCTCTGCTTGTGTCAGCAAAATAAGGAGAAAGTTTGTCGATTGGTGAAAGCATAGTATTAGAAGGGAATATATGTAGGAATTCTAGCCGGCGATACGGTTGAAGCATATATAACGCGATTATCAGTCAGACTTGTTCATCGAGTTGCAATCAAACTTTTGGTCACGGAAACTAAAAGGTGGAGGCAGCAGTAGGAGCATGTTATATATAACTAAGTGAATTGGGTTCCTTGAAAGGCTTACATAATGGTTGAGAAGACGATAGAAAGTTGTATATACATTTATATATACTGGAAAGTAACACGTTTATTATCATATATTTCTGTGACTATATAGCACATTAAAGATGTAATATGTTGCATAATTAATGGACTATTTGACAATTAAATGCCATTGTGTAAATATATACACATGTACGTTTCTTGTTTCTTCTCTTTCGGATATATATATTTTTCCAAGGGTTGACGAATATATTTACAATTTTCTCAAGATTGTGACACTTGATTATTATTGTTTGAGTGACATTTAGAGAGAGAGAAAGAGAGAATTTGATGGAGAAGAATCTGGCGGATTCATTCTTCAAGTTGTAAGCGAAAGCAGACAATAATGTGCACAGCAACTTTACTTTTAAATTTACACTAGATTATATCATGAGAGAGAGAGAGAGCTTTGAAATCTACTAAAAAGTCTAATTTTGTGAGCAATACAAATGATGACTGAACAAGAACATTGAAATATATACGCTAAGATTAATTATATGTAACAATAATAATATCTCGTCTCGCATTATTTTTTGAGTGCGTGCGTTTGTTACAAATATTTTTGTGACCAGTTTTTGGCATGGTACATTTGTAATTGGAATTTTTGCAGACGCTAAAAGTTAACATGTAAAGAATAGGAGCTATGTATATGGAATATTAACAATAATGAGCTAGCAAGGTTCTATAGAGCTAGACGATTAGGTACGTTGATTTTTGATGATTTTTTTGAATTTACCATCTAAAAGTGTCTTTGTGGATTTTTGTATATAAGGTAACATAAATTTGTGTGGAGAAAGTTGGAGAGGATCACACTACTTTTCCATGTTCGACAAAATTATTATTATTATTTTTATGGAATACTGGTGGAAGTGGTATTTGTAGCTGGAGCTGACGAAGCCCGATGGATTGTAGGTACACTGAAGGTGTTGTTGTTACTACCGCTACTACTGGCGTTATTTTTGAGGTACATCCTGGGCGCAATGGGCGGAGGCGGGGCTTTGTTTCGAGGTAGGAGTGCACTGGAACTGTCGTCATAATTGCAAGAATCATCATCGATCACAGTAATGTCATGGGTAGCATTGGGAAGTCCTCCTCCTCCTCCGCTGACATGGTTCACTTGAGTGTGTTTAACGTGGTTGGGAATGGTGTCAGGGACATGAAGTCTGGTTTCTTGTACGTCTTCGAAAGGGGTGGACTTTTGACGTTGGAGTTTGTGAGAAGAAGAATAGCCTCCGGTTGTTGTGGTACCACTTGCAGAAGGTCCAGTGTCTCCTCCTCCTCCTCCAGGGCCTCCAGGTCCTTGGGGTTGATTTTGTTGTTGGTCCTCATCGGCGTTTTCGCCGCCGGAGCCTGCTGGACCCATGGTAGTAAGTCCGATGAGTTCATTTAAGGTTGGACTTGCAAGTGTGGGGTCTTCGGCGTTGAGGAGTTTAATTTTTTGTATCATTTCTTTAATTTCATAGCGAAGGATGGCGAGAAAGCATCCTTTGAGAAAGACAATGATGCAGAATCCAAGGACAAATAGAATATCGGTGACACGGTTGAGCCAGTCGAGAACTTTTTGGCCGCAGGGTTCGGGGTGTTCGTGGGAAACGTACTTGTACTTTTCAAGGAGTTGGTGTAAGGGAATACCGTCAATGTAGGCTGGTGTCATTTGATCTTGGAGTGATATGATGGGACCGGTGGTGGTTTGTTGTTGTGCCTGTGATGATATTGTTGATGAGGAGGACACTTGAGACGAGGAAGATACAAGATCCTTTGTAAGTGAAGAAGACTCTTGGCGAGTGGAGGTTCTCGTTGAACCGGAAAAGGTTGGTTGTTTGATGACATCGTTGAGGACGTCGGTAGATTGGAATACTTTGGATTTGGACAATGTCGCCACTCCGGATGAAGGACCATCATTAGACACTTGACCTTCAGCACTGTTGCTACTGCTGGATTCACTGCTGCTGCTGTCTTGACGATACAACTTTTGCACGTTTTCAAAAGCCTCTTTGCCGATATAGCAGGTGGAAAAGAAGGCGGGGTGAGCGGGGGAGAGGGTGGGGTTGGCTTCGGAGCGGACGTAGTGGAGATAGTGGCGGATATTTGGCGATAATTGGGATGTTGAAGAGGGGTAATGGCTAGTTGAGTGGGTGTGGTGTTGTCCAAGTGGTGGTGGACCTGCCCCCGATGACCCTGTGTTTGTAAAACTGCTACTTGATATACTGGGACCGCTACTTAGCAAGGTAGGATGTGTAATACTTGATGAGTCAGTCTTTGGATTCTTCGGCGGCCTTATTCGTCGAAATGATGAGCCTGCAAAAATTTTGGGGAAATATTTTTTATCTAAGAAGAAATTTTTCGGGGAACTGTGGGCCTAAAGTCCAAGCTACTTTGCGAGCAGAGGACTTCAAAAATTTTTGGGAAAAATTGTAGTACCTGCTGTTGAATGCGATGGCGACTGCGTCGGCGTAATTAATTTTCTAGTGACTGTCGTACTTGACTGGGGCGGCAGAGCCGTGCTGTTGTGTTGATTGAAAGAACAACACGTTGATGGCAGTAAATTTATAATTGGCGGCAAACGCGGGATCGTCGATGACTCGGACAGGGTTCCGGAGAGGTTGAGAGCGTAAAAAGTTTCTGTGGAGAAAGCATAGAAAAATAGTGTTACTCGATGACTCTTTGAGTAATTTTTAAGCGCACTGCCAAAATTCTTGAAAATGCTTGCTGAAAAAATTATTTGGCGAATTTTCGCGAAATTTGTGGCCTTTATAAAATACACACATGTGAAGTAGAAAATATCCTGTTTGAAAATTAAGAAAGTTGAGCTCAAGTGAAATACAGCTGGTAGGGCGGACATGTGCTGTTATGTTGTGGTGGTTCAAGTTGGGTAGTTTCCGGCCTGGAAACTTGTGCCTAATTGTGTACCGCAAAATACTTCTCTTCTTGTTGCTAATTTGGTGGCTGCTCAAGTTGAGAAACAAGTATGAAAGGAAGCGGAATTAATGAAGACGAAGAAGAAGGAGGAGGAGAAATTTTGGGGGAAAGTCGGGATACACAACAAAACGTATGAATTCCAGCCAAGTTGGCGCTAAAGTTGATCAAGTTGATCTCTTGAGTCCTAACTCGATGTAACAAGGATACTACATTTCTACAGTAGATTCCAAAGGGGCTAGAAAAATACTAGAAGAAAGAGCAAGTGTTGTGGGGACTTACCATTGTACATGGGATAATCAAAGGGACCATCGACGCCGCAGCAGGAATCATGTTCCTGGACCCAGTCCCAAACTTGAGTAAAGTGCGAGTCTCTACCGTAATCATATTTCAGTCTATGCCTCAGATTAGGTTTTAGCGCTGTCTTGATTCGATCCAGTCGAAAGGCCCACCAAAGCCCCACAAAGATATCACCGATCATGAGGATCAGCAGGAGCGTCCAGTACGTGTTCAGGAGCTTCTGGTTTAGCCGGAGAGCTCCCAAACAGCCAATGGTCTGGAGGACGCCACATTGGAGCAAAAGTGCCAGGTAGGCGTACAGGAACGTTGGCTGATAGAGTTCTACTTCACTGCAAAATACGAATTAAAAACAGACACACGGTTAGGTAGATTCAAGAACCGAAATAGAATCACACACATGTCGCGTGGGATACAAACAAGTTTTGAAATTTTGTAATCTTCTGCTCGTGGTACAGCAATTACTTATCTAGCGGGCAGATAGCCAGCTTTGATTGCATTTTATATGCAAGCAAAAATGCAATGTCAATGGAAGGAGGAGTAGATGTCGTTTCATTGGAGTCCCAACTTGAAAGTGGCGTCAAGTATAAATATATTTGTTTTGAGCTTTAATATCTGTTTGTTTTGAGGATTTAAAAAATTGTTTTGACTCACCTGAGTAACGAGATTCTGGGATCAATGAGAACCGAAATGGCAAAAATGATAAAGACCAGTGTGGCTCCTGCCAGCACAGTATTACACGTGTAAATCCACAATCTGTAGTATCTCATGGCATATTGGTGCAGGGTGCAAAGATCAACGAAACTTGGTGAATCTTGAGTATGTAGTGGCTTCTCCATTCACGAACAAGGGCCACTAAAAAAATTTCGTCGTTGTTGTTAACAGCGTCAGCGGTAACAACAAAAATTTTGAGTGTGTATCGTCATTTTCGAAATCACTTTTTTTGTTCACTTTCACGCATCAGAAATATTTTTTATTTTTGTAGCACCTGCAGCACACAATTAGGGGTACACAAAACCTGGAGTCTTTTGGTCAAAAATTGACCTCGAGATTTTTTAACCACTCATGTCATTTTGTTGTGTCGAATTTTGCACAAAGTTTATATAGAAACAGCATTGGATAGAAGGGGAGACGAGAGAAATTTTGCGGGTTTTCGTTGAGGCCTTGAGGGCATCACTCGGTGGCGGTTGACGTCAGTCCCGGTTTTAACTTGATTAAATGGGGAATAGTGTGTGTCACTCTTGATTTTTCGCGGTCGAGGAGCGAAAAGCGCTGAGGCTCCAGAGCCATTAATAAAGTTGTTATTATCACTTGTGAAAGTTTTCACTAGAGGATTAAAGGGGATGAAGGCTTGATGAAACTGTCGTCAGCGGCCTTATGAAAGCTTTGACACAAGCAACACAACTAAAAGGTAACTTTAAAACACTCGTTGTTTTACTCAATTAAGCACCGCAGCAAGCCCAACCAACCAACACTTTGACCATTAAATAAGTTGAAAAAGGGCGACAGCTGCTGCCTTGGTATCCAAAGTTGAGAAACTCGACGCCCGTTGCCACATCGACGAAAAGGTACTGCTGCTGGCTCTATTATTGGACAGGATCGAATCTGACATTTTGCCGAAATAATTATCTCTCTTCGACCCGCTCCTCCTCCGGCTGCTCTTCTTCCCTAATTTTACTCGACGTCTCTCCTGCAAAAGTTTCTCCAATATTATCGACTGTAAGTGAAAGCTCTGGCTGAGGTTGTCGGTTCGGTGAACAAGACGGGCACTGAAGTTGGTCCAAAAATATTATTTGTTCTCAACTGCTGCTCTGGAGATATCGAACGGTGATGATGAAATCCGTCAGTTGCTGTTGTAGACACACCTGCAAAAATTTTCAAATGTATTTTTTTCAACTTTCAATACTTTTGAACTTGGCGCGCGCACTCTGCACTCTGAGAAGTTGTAGAATTAAAGGCACCTGCGTCACTATTTTTTTAGGAAATTTTGGTGGATCTAAAGGCAGAGACAATTATTTCTAGAACTTGTAAATATATATTTTTGGTTGCTTTTTCCTTGTCGGTTCGCTGGACGTGTACTGACTGACTGAATTGCTAAAACGGCCTCGGATTTACACTCTTGATGATCATCAGTATGAATCACGACGACGAGAAGAAAATACACATGAGAAAGGGATAGGGAGACAAGGATGGAGGAAACGTGGTCGCTCGTACTTGTATATACCTTTGCAATTTCTATGGCTAAAATTAGCAGCGCTTACTAAAATGTTACGAGAGAGCCGTGTATATATAAACGCTTATCGCAAATAGATTAAGCCTTCTCCTAGTTGTAGTAGTGCACTAGAAACAGTATTTGGTTCTGTCGAAAATATTACAACTGGCACGTACTCCTCCTACTCTTGTACGTACGTTGTAGCTGTACAAAAAGTTGTAGGTCAAATTATGTGAATGTTTGTAATGTTGGGGTTCTTGTTGTTTTTGATATTGGTTGGTGCATCAAGTCCATGGGAAAGTCTACAAGTCTATAGCTAAATGTAATCGAGCTCATTATTATTCGCAATTTGTCCCAACGACGTTGCATCCCATAAAATAAAATGTATGAGCTATCGAGTAGATTCGAGCCATAGACCAAAAGAGCTTTGGTTTCGTCAAGTGACCTTGAACGCCGAAAAAGTTGGTGTGTTATCCGGGTATCTTTGGCTGGATCGAAGGAGCTAGCTGTTTCTTTGGGACTTCAGTTTTGGTACCAGCATCAACATGGGCAAATGAGAACAAATCCAGATGCTACAAATCCTACTTACTTACACCATGTATTTGGAACCTATTCTAAATGTAAATTGGTCTTGGCCATATTTTCAAATTTTCATGATATTGAGTGGGGATTTTGGAGATTTAGCAAGTCAACTTGGAGACTCTTGGTACTTTTCGTAGAGCAAGAAACATATGCTACTGCCAGCCAAGAATTTGGCTACAATTGTGAAATTGTGGTATTTGTCCAAGTACTTTTTGGATCGTTTCGACACTTTTTTGCAACGAGTGTAAAATACAGAAAGAAGCTGAGAATCAAGAAAATGTTAATGGAAACTGCCCAAACTGCGGGATGCGAGTGCCAAAAATGTTGATTTGACTTGAGTTTTTATAAAGGGTTGTAAGATTCTTGTACTTTTGATAGTAGGTTTCGGCTCATTGGGTTGCGTGTAAATTTAAGTTGCTCGTGTGGAATCAAGGGAGGTTTCCGAGTAAATTCAAGTTTCACGCATTGTGAAAGCACGTGAATCTTGTGTAATTGTGTTGAAATCAAGACAAAGAAACTGCTAGGAGAAAAACAAGACAAACTGCGGAAAGCCTTTGGGAGGAATTATGTCAGTCAATCTCGTAGTAGTCGTCCTGAGTTTGGAAGAATCTTTTGCCAAAAGGCAAATACGTTTCTTCAATCAGCATCCGAGCTGTGTAAATTTGTGTGTAGTGTATAAGAGAGGCGTTATTAGAAGAACATGTTCGTTTTGCACACATTGCCAATTTTTCCAAGGTCGGTAGCCAAAAAGACAAAAAAGAGGGATTTCTTGCCCATTTTTCAGGTCATGTTGTACGGTTGATGGGCCGGGAAATTTTTTACCTCAAGGCAGTGGATATGACACAGAAAATGTTGTTTGGAGATTTTTGCAGTTTGTTTATTATGGGCTGTTATACAAACAGTGGTGTTTAAAAGCGAGCGAGACGATGATGAATTTAACGCTTTGTTAACGTATAATAAACATGAAAGGTGGTGGAGGAGGAGGAGGTGAATTTCTGCAAGGAAATCAAGGCAGTTGAGAAGAGACAATTCACACAATTCCAAAAAACGCCGCGGCTTTTACGACGGCTTATACCCGGACTAATGTTGGTTTTAGCGGGGATTTGTTTGGAATAAATTTCGTTTGTTTCTAAGCAATGTTTACCTTTCCATGGCGAAATACAAGGAATATAATAGAAGGAGGAAATTGGTAAAAATAAAAGTAAATTTCAAATGTACCATTCTTATGGAGCTAGACGAGATGCAGTTTCTAAAAATAGGTAACGGTGCAGTGTATATTTGTGTATTTCCTCCATTTTTTTGCAAAATTGAGCTCTATTAGAAAAAAATTATACACCTGAATTTGATTTCGTGACAAGGTCGTTTTTACCCTCCAATTTATTTTTTACTTTTTCAAAGGCCTAATTTTCAGTCGATGTCGTTATCATTGTAGCTTAAATTGATTACAACTTTTTGGCAACTTGAGAAGGCAAAAGTTTTTCAAGGGATGAAAAAAATTACAAAGTTTGAATCTTGGCAAAATAATAATGAAACAGAAAATCCTTTAGCAAAAACACATGTGCATGCGGGAAGGATGTAGGATCAAAATTCAAGTGGGTTTAAGTACCTGAAACACTTGAAAGAGTTTTCTGGTTGGTGAACAAAGACGAAACAACTCGTTTCCTTTGGTTTGATTTGTAGTAAAACATACGTTGTTATGTAATTGAAGGATGTGAGGAAGCGGGAGTCGAGTGATTTCGCAATTTGTTTTTGTCAGACTAGAAGCTTGTAAATGGAGAAAACATATATACAATGTTGAGTTGAGAGAGATCAAGAAAAGAAATCAAGCAAAGAGGTACAGGTTGATGAAATGAAGAAAAACAACAACAAATATATTTGCTGGCGAAAGCAAATAAAAGACGAGCTAAAGGTTGAGTCTGTTTTTGATTTGATGATGAGATTCACGTGTATGTGGTGGTGTTTTTGAAGTCGTGTTTTTTCTGTAGAGACACTGAAAGTTTTAAGCTTTTACAGTGTAAAAAGGTAAGAAGAAGCGAACTGGAAACGGTTGTTCGTCTCCAAGGAATATTAATTACAATCGGAAGTGCCGCCTTGTCCCAGCCAGGAAAAGCGGGGACATGGTTTTGTTGTGGCGGCAAAAAGTTAGAGTTGATAAATTGCTAAAGGAAATGACGGCTTTGGAACCGGAAGGAGAAGGTTGTGTTTGAAAATGTATATAATCTTTTTGTTCGCGGCAAAAGTTTGGATTATACAGGAAAAGAGGTCGTCTAGTGAGGTAAAAATACGGGGGAAAGGCAAAATTAAATAGAAATGTCGAATGCCGCACCTATAACCGTGTGCAAATAGCTTGAGTCAGGTAATAATAGGTTTCAAGTGACATTATTAAACACGCAAGTTGCGTGACGCCTTCATTTGGGCTGGTCAAACAGAAAAAGTTGTCGACTAGTTTCAACCAACACTCAAGTTGAAAAGTTGGCCAAGAAAAGTGTGAGAGAGGCGTTTTAACGAGCGAATTCTATGACGGCTTGCAATATGTGCAGTTTCTCAAGTGCGTATATATGGTGAAAATCCGGGTAAAAGTAAAGTAGGGTAAAGCGAGGTTGAGTATAGACGGAAAGAAATAATCTGCTTGGAAAAGTGGGCCTGTTTCAAGCTTGACTGAACTGCAATCTGGGGGCTCGTATGTTGAAGAGAAAAGGGTTTGCTTCGCCACATGGATAACACAGCAACTTTGAGCTTTGAAAGCAACAAAAGCTTATGTCTTGGACGGACGTCGTCGTAGTCATAGTATTTTCTCGCTCAACAGCAGTTTTCGTAAATTCCACAGACTGGAAATGCACAGCTGTTACCTTTTCACAACCACGTCTCCCTCATAACAGCAAAACATTGTCCAAGTAGTAGCAAAGGCCACAAGACTTGGAGAAAGCCAAAAGTGACGGCAGCAGCAGCGGCACAAAGCGCTAATATGGGAAAGCTTTAGGAAGCAACCAAAGAACCTTTGGTCTTGTATAAGCTGCTGACTGACTTGAGGCAGTCGAAATGTACGAGTCAGCTCAAGTCCATTATCCTCAAAGGAATAATATGCACGTCAGCAGCGCAACAACAAAAAACCGACAACCGAAATTGTACAACTGACAAGGGACTTTTTTCAGTGTGTTTTTAAATTTTGGGTTTTGTACTGACAAGCTTGGGTTTGACCTTTTAAAATGCTTGGACTTGTTCAAATACAAAAAAATGACCAAAGACAATTTCAAAAATTTTGTACACCTTTTTGGAAACTGTCCACAAAATTTTGTGTGAAACAAAAGAAATATATTCTATGCCGTGGCCAAAAAACAAGAAGAAAAACAAGGAAGGAATAGAAAACCACCACAAAGAAATAGGAATTTTGGATATACAAGGGATATACTACAATCTCGTCATGTTTTATATATCTTCAAAGAAATTTATGTTATACTGGCTTCTGTGATACAGTTGCAAAGTCAAAATGTGGCTTCAAGAATATTGCTTTTTGTGTGAACGATTCTTTGAACTTGCAGTCGTCAAGGTGCTATGCTTTTTGATAGCGATTTCTCTTCTTTTTCTATTAAATGTAAGTTTGCCAAAGAGAGAGTGTCAGGTGTCCTTGTCTATAATGTAACTGTGAAATTCGAGAGGTAGAGAAAGTTGGGTATCACCAGCAACCAAGACACGTGGTCTGTCAAAGTCAATTTTGAATTTCCAGGTCTGTTAAAAATTTCTTCCTCTTCTCCAAGAATATTTCCAACAAATGTTCTTGGAAAGCTTCTTCTATTTCTTGGAAGAACAAAATAATATATCTCTGTGAAATTGGTGTCAACTTTCACTTTTGACTGCGACTGTGAGTCGTAGGAAACGTAAGCAAAAGACGTATTCTAGATATATATTCACAGTTCCACAGCTTTAATTTAGTTAGTTGATGGGCTGAGTTGGGTTGACAGGTAGAAATAGTTGGAAATGAGCTTCTTGAAGAATTCAACTTGGAGAAGTTGTTGAGAAGGCAGCTTAACTTTTTCTTCGAGTTGGTCTCTTCTTGTTACGTTACTGACGAGATAATGTCTTTTACTCGTTTCACCATCGGAAAGGTTGTCGATTCGATAATAGTTTTGGTGATGGCTGCCGTGTTGAAAGTAAAAGTTTCTGCTTCGAACCAAGTAAAAGCAGTCCTAGTTTCAGCTTTGATATTATTTTCCCCTCTGAAAGAAATTTTGGTGTATCAGTTGTCAGCATCGTTCTATACTGAAAACTTCTTCTTTTTATGGTTGAACCGTTTGAAAGCACATATTGCCTTGCACCTTTTAGCAAGGCTGGCTTTATTGTGGGGTTTTAACTTTTAGCGAAAAAGGCTAGTATAATACTTTTCGCCTCTTTTTTGTACAGTCTAAAAAGAAAAGAAGTATCGCTCTTTTTTATAGAGAAGAAGCATTAGGATTTACTATGAGGGAAAGTTGTAAAAGCAGGGCAAGTCTTTTCTGACAAGTGAGCCACGATGGAAGAATACCAATTTTTCTCCAGTAAGTACATACCGTAGAGTAAGCATCAGTCAATCTGTTCAGCCACTAAACTAAACTATATACGAAATAGGTCTACGAAGGAGAAAGAAAAAGTAGAGAAAAAGGGATTTCAGGGAAATTGACGCGGATGGAAATACAATGTAGCGAATACATGTAAGTATGATGCAATTTATAATGTGCGGCGAATGAAAAGAGGAAACATAAGAGAAAGAAGCAGTTCAAATGCAAGCGTTGGGTTGCTGGATACGATACGCTGCTGACAGCTCATTCATCTTGTCTAATTGGTGGCTAAATGATGGCGGGGTTGGGGTGGAGGATTTTAAGCGTAAGCTGAAGGTTGGAGGTTGCGTTTTTGAAGTCTTTGAATCCTGTTTTGGGCGGGAAAATTCAAAAAGTTCAAAAATTGTAAAAAGAATTTTTTGCCTTGAAATGCAAGGCAGGAGCAAAATGATTCAACTCCAGGACGGCTTAAACGCTCTTGTTGAGCAAAAGGCAAAAAGTCGTTTGCTCACCTTGACTAAAAGGTGTTAATTGGGGAACGTGTTCTGAAACGACCATTTTGAGTTACGTGTAGACGTACGACGGCCTTGCATGGTTGTTTGCTATACGTCATCCATCTGTCTGTCAAGTTTTGGCAAGTACAAGAAATTCGCCGAGGTAAAATATACAGGGTGTTTCCCTGAGACATGAACAACCGGCAAGGCTTATGATGTAAGCAAAGTTATGAGTTGGTAGAATTGCAGAGGCACACTATAAGGTAGCTGACGTGGCAGGAAGTTGGTTGCATTTTTGGTGTTGAAATATAGTTGTGCCGGACCTTGATCTTGATGAGTAGTTTGCACGCTAAATTTCGTGCTATTTATTACAACACCTGCAGTATTATTGAATACGGGTATAGCGTGAAATGGCAAAGTGGGTGGACAATTACAGGTATTTACTGGTTTACGTATACGTGAATATTTCTCTGTGCTGTAAATGGCCTAGAAGACATAAAGTGGAAAAGGAATGTCGGAAATATTCTGGAACTGGCATTTACTTGCAATTTTGTAGCTGTTAATTTTTTTGAACGTTGCTTAGTTTGTTGAGTTTGTTTCTCCAGACGTTGAAGCTTTAAAGCTATTTCAGTCAAACATTTTGACCAAAAAAACTGAATTTAAATTAGAATATTGTAACGGATGCATGTAACGGTTTTGTAATTTTTCTGACGTTCCCTTGTGGTACCACGTTTTTGCCAAACCGCAAATGCGCACCAAACAGGGCAAGATTTGTGGAGAAAACATTATTTATATATGCGGTGGACAGGTGAAAATAAGTGAGAAAATATGGGATTTGGACAATGCCAGCGCCAGGTGTTGCGGCTTTTTACAAAAAAGAGGCTACGTTATGGGTTTGGTCATATTTATATTTATAGCCTGCGTTCCATTCTGACTTGGAATTTCGCAACCTCACGAACTGACTGAAAGTACTACTACATGTATGCGCTTTGGAGCAAAACGTCCTGTGTTCTAAGCTTGCCGATGTATGTCTGTATTCTGAAGGTGAAAGTTGAAGAGGAGAAAGTGCAGAGAGTGTGTCTCGTTTACGTCTAATTTATGGTTTGCGTGGACACGGGTTCTTTATCATCATCATCTTTTGCTATGTGGTTGGATGAAAACAGATGGGTTTTTGATTGATAAGTCCTTGGTTATCCTGATATACTGACTGAGAGCGGGAGACGAGGAGACTATGGAGTTTCACAGGGCATTTATTTTCAAAGAGAACACGAGCAAATTTTGTCTTACACCTTTTAGTGACTGCGCCATCTATATTTGTAGCCTATGTTTCTAGGATAACACTACTGTTTTAGCACTGCCTATCCTAACACTGTAAAGTGTGTCCGTGTCCTTGATGATCAAAAGCTTTTACACTTTTTAACTGAATTCCAAACCTTTCTACCAGCCAACAAAACCTACTTACGTCATTCAACCCAGCTGAAAGCGACCAGGTAAATCCAGTCAAGTCTCTTTACGACACGAACTCTCGCCGGATAAATTGATGTTGAAGACCACCAAATCGAGTTGGCAAAAAATAAAAGATCCTCTGTCTTCTACAGTATTATCCTCCGCCGATACTCGTTTCTTGGAGCTGCAACTTTTTTGCGAAAACTTTGGAACAAGAGGTAAAGTGTAAGCCATTTGGCACACAAACCCAAAATAGCCGCCTTTGATCATTCCGGTTTACCTGAGCAAAGAGCTACTGACTGGCAAATCTTGTTCCGCCATTTGCTTCTGCTTTTACTATGAGTTGAGTTTCAGCTTTCACTATTGGATATCCCTTCCTTTGTTTAGCAGCGAGCTTTTCCTTCCATCTTCTATGGACTATACTGTATTGATTCGATTGAGGAAACAGGGTAAAATTTGCGAAAATGGGCTATCACGACAGCCATTTTCAATAGCCAAAAAGAACAAAGGATCGGAAATAACGCAAAGGCAGAATACGTATCTTGAATATATCTTGAGCCTCGATTGACATAACCTTAAAAGATGGGCGTGGCTGCAACTTAATATTATTGCCAATGCCTCTACTTTGGCTAGAAAAACGGAAACGGACTCGAAAATGAGGAGAACAAAATTTTTTGAACTTATGTTTTTCAATTTCGTCTAGCTTAATATATATATGCGTGAACATCACAGAAATTGTGAATTTTTTTACTATCAAATTTTTGAAGCCTGAAAATGATATGCATGCACATTTAAATTACTGTTACCTCTATAATTTAGATGGTGGAACAATACTGCAGAATTTATTGTTTTGCTCCCTGTGATCTATTTTTGGAAACCACATTGTATGTCAGTTTCCTATTCGAGGTTAGTTTCAGGGCGTAGGCCCAGTTCCAATGGACTCAGCTTATTCTGTGAATTCTTCTGCCAGACTAATACACTTTTATATTGGTCTCGTGGGACGAAAGAAATAGACTAGAATAGCTCATCACCATCTGACTGAAGCTGCAATTTGAGCGACTCCGAGAAAGAACAAAAGTTACTGCTATTTGAGCGTCTTTTAACATGGCGGTAATGGGAGCAAAAAACATGGTTATTCCGACTCTTTCTTTTGTATTATTACTGCTTCAAGGAAATATTACACTGTCTGGGCGGGTAAAACATGAAGTAAATGGATACTTAACGAGCTGAAGAAATTTACCTTGAATTTGGCCAAATTAGGGCGGGAACGAAAGCGAGAGAGAGAAAAGTGAACAGCGTGAATGTTAAATCTGGAAGAATCTTTGCGGCAAAAAAGGCCCTCAGGTATGCACGGCATCCTTAGAAAAGCTTGAGAAAAGTTGGCAAAAGTTATTAAGGCGAAGAGTGGAGCTAGTGAATGCTAATTTTGCGAGCATCTTCTTTTTACTCGTCGGGTGGAATATTCAGGCTGTATAGGCTTCACTCTTGGTAAATCAAGACTGGAAAAATTGAGCGAAAGTTTCTTGGGCGGCGGCATAGGCTGCAAAGGCTTAAGTAACATTTTGAGGGTATTTACATTGGAAATTTGTCTACACGGCAAGAATAAGACTGTGACGCTGTTTGTTTAACGTTGACTACATTACGTTGACGTGGATGATGATAATGTAATGTATAGTGCAGGACGACGCGAGTGTCTTCTCAATCAACAACAAGAAGACGGAAGTTGGATACCAACTTTCTTCCTTCGTACTTGTACTGAAAGACGGTGGGAGAAAAAGAGAATACAAAAGATAGCCTCAGGCTAGTTAGCGGTAGTAGTAGCTTCTCCGTCGTCTAAAGTAATTATTAAGTCTAGCCAGATTCTAGGGCTGCTGTCAGAATGAGAGAGGAAATTTTGAAGCTCGGGAGAATTTTAGAACTTGGAACGTATTTGTGGTATTGCTAGGGAAGAAAAACGTTGAAGCTTCTCAACTGTTCAAATCTGGCCACCAACTTCTAAAAATTGCAATAATAAAAGTAGGATAGTAGTATATTTTACCAAACTAGTTTGTAAAAATGGCAAAAACTGTTGAGAAAAAAAAGAGAAAGTTGGGTAAATTTTGACGTCATCGGGTTGGTGGAGTAGCACCTGAAAGTTGCATGTGGTGTGGGATAGCAAGTTGAGTAAGTTTTTGGAAGTAGTAAAGCCAAGTTGGATGGTTAAATGAATGCATGAAAAAAGAAGTAAGTGCTTACTTTCTACTACTTTTTTGAATGTCCGACAAACCGTATATACATGTTACGTTAGAACAGGACTTGAAAAAAGAAGTGACATGTAGAATCACATGTCAAGTTTCTTCTCGAGGAGAAAGAAAGTCGTTTCGAGGTCTTGCAGTCAGACGGGTGTTTGAGAGTAGTTTTAAATGTACACAACCAAAGTTGGAAGATTGGGGCTGTAATGCAACTGCTGCAACTTTGGTTCTAACAGAATGAAAAGTATCATTTTTGTGCAAAAAAGTTAGAATTTTGTCTCCAAAATATTCCGAAAAAAATTGATGACTTGTGATATAATTTTGACCAAGCTTTTCTGCAAGCCTTGAAAAATATACTTATTTTTTGATACCGAAGACCAAAAAATTTACCAAAGTTGTTAGAAGAGTCGATTTGAAGGATTTCACCCGAAAAAACTGTAGTAAGAATAGCTAATAATTTCCCGACTAACCTTCCTCCAGAGGCCAAAAGAACAAGCGTGTGTAGTAAACGGAACGCAATAATCTGGTTCGAAATGAGCCTCGAGGGATCTGTCAATAGTAGTACGTACTGCAGTGGACCAAGTACACAAACAAAGTGGTACAAATGTGGACCTGGAGCAACTGGAACTGTGAACTGTAGCAACAGAAGGTCGATTCAGTAAGTCGACAGGGGAAATAATACATGGTTCGTAAAATTTGTATTGATTTGCGAAATGGGCTGGAGATAAATTTTGTGCTTTATTGCCCTGTACTTTGAGAACTACATGAGTAGAACCTTTTTGAAAAGCCGCTGGAACAAAACACTTCTTGAAACCTTGTTTTGATCCAAAGGCAGGTGAACGCAGGTTTTGAAGCAACGGCTCCTTCTGCATTCGACAGAATTCACTTAACTTGGTGTACATACAATGTTTTTCCGTTGACTAAACGTCGGTTACGGAAAGTGATAAGCTTGGAGCAAGTACAAGGTTCCTTGAAATGGCTGCATCTGACAAGGGATCTGACAAAGAAAATGGCGAAACGGAAAAGACCATAGTACAGGAAAAGCAATATTCGATCGACTCACTGACTGACTCATCGCTTCACTTTGAAGGCGGAAAAAGAAAAATGTTCTTCCTCTTGTTTATTATAGGATGGACGTCGTTTATATAGGCCGCGACAGACAGGTGCTGTATGTGTGTGAGTGGGAAAAAGAAAGCAGGTCCCAGACCGCGTTGAGCAAATATACAAGTTTCGCCAAAAGTACTAGAAAAGGACACTATATTTTTCTACACTTTTCACGTATTGTGGCCTTGACCAAAAACTGACTGAAAAAATTGACGGCATTTAAAGGTACAAAGCTGTCAATTTATTATGACACTTTTTGGCCCCAAAGTGTCTCACTTGAAAGACAGTTGTGTCCAAAAGCGTTTAGTTTGGTGCGAACAATAAACGAGCCTTGAACTTTTACAATTCTTTTTGGAACGATTTTTCCAGTAGTCAAGATACCTTCCTGTTATGAAGCTAATCTGATTAAACTTGATTGATCGATAACAATCGCTTTCATATATATAAAGCTTGGTAGAAAAACATCAAGTGTGCATTCAAACGGGAAAACTCTATGATCACTTGTTCCTTCTTTTCATGTCCTTCTTGTTCACTTGTTGACTTGAAGAGAGAGAGAGAGAAGAAAAAGTTGAACAAATGTCTTTGCTTGTTAGTGTGACATATTGACACGCTTTTCTAGCATTCAAAGCCTCCCTGGGTTTTGTTCCCGACGTAATTTATGACCCGAGTATTTTTCAAAGCGGTTGAAAAAAGTTGTCCATTTCCCGCACTTTTTTGTTCAAGCTTGTACAAAATTTGTTGATGGAAAAATGCTTACAGGACAACAAGAGTTGGCAAATATATTGCCTTTACAAAAGTTTAGAGGAACTTGAATCTCCTGGGCGGTTTTTCTCCTCACCAGGTAAAGCCAGAAACATAGTTGGCCAAACTATACAACGCGACAGGGAACGGAGAAACGAAGGTTATCATAATAATAATTTATGGATCGGATGAGCTCAATTATTTATTCATTGCCACCACCGCCACCTCCACCGCCGTTCCTTTTACATGCTTGGAAAAGGGTGGAAGAAGAACCATGGGAGAATCCAGAAAAATCCAGAGGTGCGTCATAGAGTTTTGCCTCTTTCTCTTTTCCCGTCCGTTGTTTCTCTATGACCAACGAATTCTTAGGCAATCGAATGTACATGTGGAGCGCGCGCAATTCACGGACAAGGTGAAAGTAGTATCCACACGCGTACACAAAGACAAAACGTGTATATATTTTGTATAAATGTGTGTATATGTTATATATGGCTCCTGGTTGAATGACTGACTAGTAGAATTTTGTGAGAGAAATCCGCTTTCCCAAGTGTCCTGTCACATGTCTATCATTCACGCATAATGGCGAAAAGCCCTACAAAGGACAACATTGTGTATGCATACTAACCGTAACCGTGTACATGTGGTAGTAGGAGGCAAGGGAGAAAAAATGTGGCTATAAATGGACACCGGGGACAATGACGTCACTAGAAGACAAGTAATTTCTATTTTTGTGCACGTGGCATTGCGTTCATGCAAAAGTATACAAATTTCGTTAATCGGTAGTAAGACAGAAAAATTGTGTAGGTTGTGAAAAAAATAAAAATAAAATTTTCGGTTATTTTTTAAGGAAATAAAAGCTTCATAATTTTGAGAGGTAGGATTTTTTTGAGGCGTGTAAACTTGTGTCACTATACTTGTAACTTCAGCAGTCATTGTAGTGGAGAAAGTAGCTATGGTCTGGCTGGCACTAGACAGAATATTAAAGAAGCACTCGCACTTTTTAGTACTCGATATAATAGAGTGCTAGTAAGCTACTAGAATATAATAGTCGACGAGCTAATACACACTAGAGCAAAGCAGCTGTTTTTTGTTCAGTCGAGTGAGAATGAGTACAAGGTAATGGAAGACTTTTTCTATGCATGTCTATAAGCCGGCATAGGCCCGAACACCATGGGATTTTTTGGTCAATGCACATAAGAAAGAGAAGCAATGTATAAGGAATAGATATATACGAGAAGAAAACATTGTTTATTGTTGGGTGAAAAGGCTTTCTCTCCAGTCTACTAGCCGACCAAGTAAGTAAGTAAATAGCGACGAGCATTTGTGTGTTGTGTGAGAAAAGCAAATTCATTCTTCACCCTATAATCATGGTAATCAGGAATGAATTATTTATATCAAATTCTTATCAAAGGACATACACCAACAAACCACCAGGGGAGGAATATATAGCAAACGCTTGTTTGTACATACACACATGGGTTCCATGTTCTTCTCCAGTTGTGCTGAACTGGAAACAAGTTTCGGTCGAGTAGGTGCTTCAAAACAAACAGAATACAAGTACGACAATGCATGTATGTACATTGCATGGCGAATATATATTTTGGACCCGAGTCTTCATATAAATATGGTTACAAACTTGCTTATGTTGTTGTCCCATTAACAATGTCGTCGACTTGTTAAGTATATAAGTATTTGAGGAGACAGCAAAACTAGTGGAACTAACGGGTGTATTTGAAGTAATAATATTCGCGGCGGTGGGCCTTTGTTTTAACAAGTACTACAATTGGACGACCACCGAAGAAAGACCTTGGGCTGAAGTAGGTATTGTTTGGATACTTTGCAGTGATGACGACGATGCGAGGGCTGTCAAATATATCTATAATGCGGATATGAGGGGATTTCACAAAGTAATTGTTTGCTTGCGGTGCTAAATTTAATTTTGCAATTGTTTGACGACTGGCAGACCTGCTAGAAATATTGATAGAATATTCAGCAGTTTAAATAACACACGCACATATGCAGTAATCGCTTTCGCTATATTTTCTAGCGCGCCGAATATGACGCACCATTGGGCAATTGTCAATCTTTCGGAAATTGTTTGACGGTTGGATGCATAACGCACAGTGGGAGTTGCAAAGTGGGAATGTGTAGGAGAATGAAGTATGAATATGCTATGACTTGTTCTTCCGATGCTATGCGGGTAATTGCGTACCGGGTAAATTGGGCGAAGAATTACTGCGTTAACGGTAGAGAATGTGGGACGTTGCCGATTTTATCTGCAAGCGTCGTTATAATGTCCGCTAATGGCGACGTCAAGTTTGCAAAATTGCGTCAAGCTGAAATGCCGGCAGGGGCCCAAGGGCCCCTGCCTCTCGAGTGAAGTTTTAATTTGCCGCCAATTTTTCCTGGATTCTTGGAAAGGTACCCAGTCAGTGTGGCTGAAATTACTGCTTTTGGCTTGTGAGTTTTGAATGAATCCCAGAGGAAGAGAAGAAGAAGCAATTGGCACACGACCTTCCTTCCGGTTCCACTCATTTCCGGAAATTCAATTAAAATATCGCGGGCTGGGCCAAGTTGGCCCCTGCCGTTGGCAGGTGGGGGTGTGGCGTGGCAGTCGTGTTGGATTTTGGTGGTGTCAGAGGCCTGAAGATTTATGTGTCTTTTTGCATGTTTCGTTTAACTATAGGCAGCTACAGCCATCCTTGAATTTTTTCGTCAACATTTACAAATCAAGGTGGAAAATGTGAAATTGGCAGTTGCGGTGTAATTTAAATTTGCGTCTCTAAAAATCAAGTAAAGTTCAAAAAAACGGATTTCCGGTTCTTTCTTATCTAATAAATATGCCGGGTTTCAAGTAGGAAAATCGAATTTTAAGATGCAGTAAGACTTGGTAATTTCCGCTGTTCTTAATGGCAAAATCGCTTACTCAACCGCCATCTGCCCTTTAGTTGGTAAGTCGACCCTAAATTTTGCTTAAGCGACAGAAACAAATATTATTGCCACGTTATAAGCATCATAAGCGCCTGCTGGCTGACCAAGCCATGCGTGTAAGTTGAATGTGTCTGTCGTAGATATATTTTCCAGCTCATAGCGTTTTATGTTACAGTATTAATTACTGCAGCTGTATGTGATCCTGTATCCTGACTTTGCTGAAATAACTGATTCTAGAATTCATGGTGAAAGTTTGTACAGTATTTTCGCAATCTTATTCAGTTGTATATAGTTTTGCTGCGCATATATTTTAATATAAACGTGCGGCATTTCCCTGGAATTTGTTCATTCACCATCAAAACCCGAGGCTTGCTTGTTTGACGCAGCGCCTCGACCGCATTTTATAGATTGACGGCGGCAGATTCAAAATTACACATGTAACTTTTGATATTTATGGCATGTTATGTAAAATGGTATATAATTATTTATCGGCCAAACACACACATTTCTGTGAGAGAATGCATGTCCTCGTTCCAGGAAATAATAGTAATAATAATATATAACCATCATCAAACCCACCGCACACATGAATACCTGCTATGGAACTTGTCTTCACTAGAATTATATGATTCTGACCGCAAGAACCATCAAGACAGAAACCAAGGGTTTTTTTGGATTCCAAAAGGAGCATCTTTGTAGGTGTTAATGAGAATTTTGGGAATAACTGTGGTCCTCAAGCAATTTCAAAGACACTCGAAAATATGTATCTCAAAACAGTAACGTCTCGAGGTCAGGTCATTTCAAACACAATCTTTTTGTTACGTACCTCAAGAATGCACTTTTGAACATGGCAAAATTTTCAACTTTGGATTTGAGAACAAACAAAAATCCTTATGTAAAAAAGTGTTGGTGGCGAAAGCTTGAGCGAAGAGAAAATAGAATTTGTGCATGTATACATTGTGGAGGCTGTAAAGTCTGAAGTGAATCGAGAAATGTTGGAAGGAAAGCGCATTAGGATTTTTGAGTACGTCTAATGGTTCCTTGATGGTATGTGGAAGTGGTTTAGTGCAATATGCCATGTGTACATTTTAAAAGAGCTTACTGAGCTGGTAGAAGACGAGAAGAAGAATCTGTTGTGCGCTTTTTTCCTTGTTGAAAGGAGAAAGTAGTAAAAGACTTGCGGGAAAAATTGTATATACACGGAATACGAGACTCATTTCAGTTTCCTTTGCCAGAGAAAGGAAAAGGAAGAAAATGATGGCATGTGGAATCTGTACAGTAGCCGTGGATGATGATGGGAAAGGAGAGAAATTACCCTTGGTTCAGTTCACATTCTCATACAGTCCTGTATATACATGTACAGGAAAAATTCCACTTTTCTCTCAAGTGCACAACATTTGGTTTATGATATTTGCGGTGAAACCGGTAGCGGGCATATGTTCCGGGACGGTGGTTTTGCAAGTTGAAGTGCATATGGGGTTGGTTCCACTTTTGGCTACTTGTAGACTTGTGGTTGGTTTGAAGCTTTGTCGTCAATTTTGTTAAATTTGCCGCGAGCTTTATGTGGATTATGAGTTGGAATTGCGCCGTTGGAGATTTGACGAAATTTCTATAAAGTCTGCTTATATATGGAACTTTGTCAATAGCTGATGATGAATATATGTGAACATGTTTGGAGGATCAAAACCTATTGTACAAGTAATTAATCTTGGTCTACGTTCCTGAGCGTTTTGAAAAGGATGGAATTTATATGGATAAACAGAGATATACAGAGGTTTACGTTTGAAGTTGAAAAGAGCTGTGGAGAAGAATCATGTTATGGTTTATTTGGGGATTATGTGGAACATGGACAAAATTGACAAAAAGCGACTCTTTGAAAGATATTCAGACGGCCGAGTTTGTGGCGACTGTCATATTCGGCTTGGAGGTTTGTTTCGTTGATGTGGTGATGGGATGGAATCGAGTCGGCGTTTGTTGTGGGATATTCATGGAGGAATCCCTCGGGCCTTTGTTCTTAAAAGAGAAACGACAAAGCTAAGTGAAAGTATTCCGAGTAGAAATATATGTGAACGATATCGATGATGATAACAACCGTTTCTCTACGTGTCTACCAAGGAGAAATAGATCGACTTGAACCACCACCGACCGAAAAGAGTTATCTTTAGTCGCCGTTTAGACGAGGTTGTAAAGGCGGAAACGGCTGTCAGTCGAGTCGATTTGAGAAGAGAGTCAGATGATGATATATTTTGATGATGGCGATAGGATATTGACGATATGATATTATTATGGGATCCGCCACTGCCGCCGCCTACATAAACAAGGATATGGGCGGTGATCATATCAGCGGAATTTATGTGCCGACTAATAGAACATGGCTTCAAAGGATCATCACAAGTTTGGAGAAACTAAAGGAGGATCAAGAAAGAGCAAGGGATCTAAAGGGTATAGTAGTGGGCTTTGAAGCTTAGGAAATTTAAATTTGGCGGGGAATTTAAAGAGCAAGTTTTGTAAAGGCACGTGGTACAACCTTGGAAATTCTGTCCCTGTGCTTGTGACCTCTAGCTGATTTAATTTGATTTACTTGACGACATGAGCTTAACGTGAGTTAGTACTGCAAGGGATTTCAAGGGCTGAATTACATCCAAAGTTTAGCACCTACGGTAAACTTGAGGAATATTTTCACAATTTTTTGGAGTTCTTGTAAGCTTCAAACCGCTCAAGGCTCAAGATACAAGCGTGTATCGGACAAGAGAAAAAGTTTGCCAATTTCTTTTTCGCCTGGTGCTGAAGCCTTATTTTATGTACATGGAAAAGTGTGTCGTCGTTGGAGTCAAATATGTACTCAAGTAACAGGTGCAAAATGTGGTGGTTTGAGAAGCGACGTTGGAGGCGTTCAAGGATGCATAAGAAATGTGATGTTAATGGGTTTATCTTGATGGCCTTTGGCAGTAAATTAGCGGCGCTAATTAGTCGACTATTCGGTGTAGTAGTTGCGAGGGCTGTACATGACGGGCGATGAGGCAACAACGGCCATCGAGTTGTCTAACCAAGGCATTTCGAAACGACCAAGTTCCAAGTCCAGTATGTATACGGACGTTTTTTGGCGGGGCATTCAAATATGGCTGAAATTATTGTACCCCTGTTATACTGTAGGCAAGAGGGTAGTTTCATTTGTCGTCGACGTTGGCTGTTGCCATAAATACAAAACTACAAGCTAATTAAGCCCTAGAAAAGAAAGTGGTAAAAAGGACATAAATTTCCGGAAGGCCATATACCATTCAAAGGAAAGTGTAGTAGTCAACAAGAGATGGCTGACTGAATAAGAGTAGTACAAGTATCCAACGAAAACGAGAAGCATGTAGAAAGCAAAAGTAGTGCGGCAGATAGTGGCAGCACTATAGTAAAAAAGCTAGATTCTAGACGACGTCGTATAACAATGTCTAAAAGCTGTAGCCAAAACAGAAAATTACTTGTGGTGATGTTTTGGTTGCGTAAAAACAGAAGAAGCTAATCCATAAAGAAAAGAGTTTGGTGGGGGAGGAGGGCTATAGAAGCGTGTATATTTTATATTTTTATATGGAAGCGCGTGTGTATGTGTATATAATGGAGAATATGATGGAATCCATTTGATAAATTTTACGACTCATCTCACCACCACATTCATATATTTCTAGACTTTAGTTATTTGTGAACAAGGAGTAGTAGTTGACTGGTTGGTGGCGTGGAAGCATACGCGCCCCCTACACGGCTGATAAGACAAGTCATAACCGTAACAATAAATAAACACGTATATATGAAACATTACGTCGTAGAAGGAGCGCTGGAGAAAAACGTCATCAACTTGATGGTGCGTAAGTAAGTAGGAGACGATACAAAAATGTAGTCAAAGTTGAGGTCAAGTAAGAGTTGGGGCTTGGACGTGTGTTGTTTGTTAAACTTTTGACCTTTGGACTGTCGAGGGTCAGGATGTTGAAAAAGAAGCCAAATGACGCAATGCCACTTGTTTGTGAGAGACATTTTTGCAGTTACATGTTTGCTTGAGGTGGGAGCAACTGTTGTGCCGGGAAAATGACCAAACTTGAACACTTAGAGGAAGTAAAAGGCGTGACAAAAAGTTGAAGGGTTTTTGGAGAACAGCATCAATGTTTGTGTTGAAGGCGAAGGCCTCAATCAGCCAAGAAAACCGAAACTGTCAAAGACAAAGGTTAGAACGCTTTTGTAGGAACTTGAATTGCTTTCTAAAAATCCGAATTCCGGATAATTAATGAGCATGTAAACCTTGTAAACAGTTGAAAGCATCGCATGACGACTGTATCGGTTGCTTTATATTCTGAACTTGTTATCAAACTCAGTAATATTATTACACGATAAACCCATTTGCTTGCTGCCGAATTGACAAGAAGAAAGCTACATACAAACCTTCTTGTGTTGTTCTCGTAGACGAGTTGACAAAATATCAGGGCAATTATTATTATATTCATGCAATATGAATGTACATGTTGCTAGATCCTGTCAGTTATGAGCCATGATTCACCTCCTAGAGGTTGTGACGTGCTATAGAAATCTGCATCCAAGCCACTAAATAATTCTGAAGCAAATCCCTGTACTTTTTGTACAGAATATTTGGCCCTCATACCGGTATCATCTTGCTTACGACTTTCACCGCATTAAATATTCCTGAAGGGCAAAGTCGCCGCGCTTTGTCCCGTATATCCTGTGCATATTAAATTGACCTGCGACCATGTATATCGCGGACTTTTGCTACTGCATTCCGAATGACATCCGCCGACTCTGAACTACTGGCTGACTGACTGACAAAGCAAGATACAGCTGAAAAGACTAGCAGGAAAAAAGAAGAAGCAATTTAAATAAAAAGACTGACTGACTGACTTGGAAGCGGCAAGATGAAGAATGTTTTTCTCTTTTTCTATCTCCTGCTTTCTCCATTAAATTCCACAAGATTCTATCTAGTCTCCTTCCTCCTGTTGTTGCTCTTTATGATACAAACCTTGAAGATCCGGTTGGCCTTGGTGTGTCTGTCTGAAAGGTTTTGAATACACCGCCATTATTCAATAATATTTTTTCATGCTAATCTTGACAGCTGTCTAGTCGTCTAGTGACTTGAGAAAGATTCGAGCTTGGTTGTAAGCCGTGGATGCTGCGGGTTCTGCTTTGAAGTCAGGGTTTGAAGATTTGAGTGTATTGTTGGCAGTATTATCATGTTTCTCTCCGAGTAATGGAATCTGTATTCGCTTGACAATCAAATTGAATCGACCGAATCTCCGATGGAATCACAAAGAAAAAATATATCCCCAAGTATAAAATATATTCAAGACTTGCACCTGTCGTGGTTGAGCGTAAAATTAAATTGTTGTAGGCTCACGTCAATTTTTCAGTCACATGAAATGTTTTGTATGTGTTTCCGTTTAATTGGACAGTTTCACAGTTTGACTGAAATTCGAAGTAATACCTGTACATACACGTACATGTTGTTGTCGTGAAAAATATTCAAGTGTCAATCAATCATTTTGAACACTCGATTTTTTTACAAGTGCCAAATTGTCAACCAAGATCGACTGGAAGTCACATACGGAAATGTAAAAAAATATTTACCGGGAAATAGAACGTACCAATCTGTAAATCTAGGTTGAAATTTGAAGCCCGGATAAAGGAACCCCACTTTGATAAATATGATACTTTCTCCACATCATAGTCGCTGGATGACGTACATGCGTTGATGCAAGCGGTAGATAATTGACAATATTGAAGGCTAGAAAAGCCATTGAAAACGGATACCATCGAGCGAAACCATTTGAAAATATAACGCGTTTCTTCAACGAGTACCTGACCCGAGGCTTGAAAGTAGTAGCTGGTTCGAAGCTAGTAAAAAATGTTGCGACTTGTAAAGTGATGATAAAAGTGTATTTTTTCGCTGACCTAGCTTCATTTTCTTTAAAAGGTTCAAAAGGGTTGGAGGCGCCAAAAGCGTTAAGTGGTACGAGACGTAATATTTTTTCCCTTACCGTTTATGTATTGTTTGTCTCCTTGCTGGGTTCCTATGAGGATCCACAAGTTTCTCGTTCCGCCGGGTTTCCTTATATTGTTCAAGTGCAATATATTTTGTGGAGACAATTGGCTTTGTGAAGGGCGACAAGGGCGGAAATGTGGGTTTCCAGCGAGTGTGCAGGCGGTGGCGGACGTCGCCGAAAAAGTTGGAGCTCGTAAAATAGTGTTTTACAGCACCGTAATGGGTTTGCACTTTCTTTGGTTCACCTTCTTGAGAGAAAAGAAGAGCAAAAATAGTTATATTGATGCACTTGAAAAGAGAAGAGGGAGAGAGTTGATGATATAAATGGCTCAATCACATGGCAGTTATCGAGGTCCAATGTGTTCCGTTAAGTTATAACCGGTTTTTGAAGCGGTGGCGGCAGCCACAACCACTTGGCTTCGGCGAGACACAGGAAGACACTCGGTCAATGGAGTTCCGCCAGAGGCTTGTGTAATGCGGATCCAAAAATTTGGGACTTCCGAAACGCTGCCGCGATAAGCATCTGCGGTGAGGACGAGGACAAATTGCCGACTGAGGAGTTAAGCGGGTTTGTATTCGAGTTTTTTGGTGGTGGCGTTTTTGGAGTCGCGCTGCTTTCTCTGATATGCTAACAGAGAATTGAATGATGGCTGCAGAACGAAGAACGCTGCTGCTGCTGAAACCGGCAACCGCTGTAGGTGCTCAAAGGCTTGTGTGTATGTGTGGAGCTTCAATTTTCGGGGGTTTCGGGCTGCTCTGCTCTCTATTATCTCCTCCCACTCTGCTTTCTCCTCCTATTGACGCTTTTGGTGGAAAATGTACACACACACGCTTTCGCTATATATTTTCTCCTGCTGCTGCTGCCCTTTTGCAAGGTGTCCTTTCGTAGCAGGAAAAAGAGGAAACGTCGGACCTTCTTGTGTAGTAAAGATACCTGCCGGTTCCAATGCCAAATGCCGCTGAACGAATGGCCAATTGACGAGAGAACGACACTTACGACTGTACAAGAAAGACCATTTGTGACGTGAGTTGTGTACATGTACAGTGGGTGAGACACACAAATTCCGGCTTTGCTGGAGGTAGTCAAAGGTTTTTGGGCAAAGAGTATATGCCGATACGATGGCCGACGATGGAACTTCGATGGAATTGGTAAAGGACGACGAGTCCATGGTGTTTACTTAGTTAGCGTTCTTGGGACGTTTGATGTGTGTGAAATATTGTTATTATGAGAGAATAAAATATGATGAACGACCTCTATTGGATTTGGGATGTAAGTACATTTGCAAATATTTGCAGGTCCTTTTTGGCCTTGTAATAATAAGTGCGATGGTGACAGAGAATGTTGTTTTCAAACGAGATGTACCAAAGGGTGACGTTTTTGCTTGTTGGCCAAGTGCGTCAGTTGGAACAAGAAGGTACTTGACAGTACATGGCTTTTTGGAGAGACAGCCGACAGGTATGTACACACAAGCGGTGTCAATAGGGAGTTTTTGCGAAAAAAACAAAAAGGGGTGCAATATATTTTTGGATATGGTGATGATGGAGAAACGTGACAAAATTGTTTTGGTGGGAAAAATAAAGAAATAGGTTCGTATATACAACAGGGTTGGCGATTTTTTTATTTTTGGCCATGTTGCCTGCTGCGATGTGTCCAAATAGTGCGTGACAGGTGGGCAGAGTAGAGGAGGACGTGTGTGTTTGTGTTGGCATTGGTGGCGACGGCTGGTTGTTTACTGACTGGGCGGCAGGTGGTATCGGGGAAATTGAAAAAATTCCAGAGATACAAAATGTTTGAGCTTGAGTCTTACAGAAAGTTTGGTGAAAGTAAATTAGAGCAAGTTTCAGAACGGTTTGAGGTGGAGCAGCTCAAGATCAAAATTGAAGAGGGCAGAAAACAAACTTTTTGAATCGAGTGCCTATGTTAAAAGTTTGAATTAAGTTGGTTTTGGATAGATTTCATTGATCCAGTACAAGATATCATGATCTATCTTCCAGGTTAGTCACTGGTTGGTCTGGTGATCAGACTCTGGTCATTGGTTGGTCGCTTTTTATTAATCGCTGATCGTTCGCTTGTTAATCACTGGTTGACCACTGCTACGTCGTTGGTTGGTTGCTGTTCAATAACTGGGTAAAAATTGAAAATTGTGGACACTTTTAGCTAAAAATCATATAAAATTGAAAGCTGAAGATATTTCTGCAAGGGTTAAATGTGGAGCCGTTTAATATGCATCCCAAAAAAATATACCGAAATATCTAGAATTGAATCACAAGTCGCAGGATAAAAGAATTACCAACTTCCAAACAACGCATATCCCACGTTGAATATTTAAGCAACGCCGGAGAATGGAAGCATATGCTTCATTCTTGGCTCAAACTGTCCATAATAACAAGTTCCGCTTCGGCAACATAGGCCGTGTGATTTTTCTTTTCCACGTTCCAGAGTTCCTATAGGATCAGCCAAATGCATGCATTTATAGAAAAGTACACTATGGCTGGCATGTACGCGCCTACATATTTTGTCTAGTTCTCACAGTCAAGTTCATGTTCTAATGTAGTGCACGGATGTTGTTAGTCCGTTAATGAATTTATTATCTGGCGCTTCTGCGAGTGAAAGCGTTGAACAAGAGAGAAAGTTTGGGCCGAGAGTGCGGAAAAATCCAAGAGTTTATTAAATATACGGACTGCTCCATAATAATGAATCTGAAACGCATGCATCTGGAGTTGAGAAAGACTACCAAAAAGTACGTATATATAGAAAGTCAAAAATCCCAGAAAATCCGCATGGATGGAACAACATACATTCTCCAGTGCCGATTGAAGCTTTGAAGAATCTTGATCATTCAGTCCAGATTTTTTAAAGAGTAGGACGAGATAGGTACATAATATGTTGCAGAATATTCTTTGATTTATAAATACTGGAAATCCAGGTGGGTTCCAATAATACTTTCTACAAATGATGATGATGATGATGATTGGTAAAACACGCTGTGTTCCAACTGTGCCTACCAAATGGACCTTTTGAATAGGCAATAAAACATGATCATTCGGGAGAATCTCGGCAACATAAAATATTCAGCTTCAATCAAGTTTGTTTATGACTCGGCATATGGACTAATCAGAGTTTTATTGCTCACAAGTTCCGTCCGAATCGACATTTCCGAGATGCTTTCTCATGCTGCTGCTTTATTTTTAGCCCTCGAGAGGACTCAAGTTCGAGTAGCTTAATACGAATTTCTTTGATTATTTCCAGAACGATGGTCGAACCCACGACACTCGAATCGAAGCGGTACCTGGCGGCGTGGGACGGAATATGGCGGAAGCCCTTGCGAAGCTCGGTCACGACCCACTTTTGGTCTCTTGCATCGGTCATGATTTTTTCGGAGATACTTTGTTGAAGGACGCTGCCACCTATGGTTTGGTAAGTTAACTAGAAAAAAATCTATGAGCATTCAATTGAAGCCATAGGTCAGTTCAGCAAAGCACTAAAATATAAATTTGCAGGACCGAAACGGCATCTACACTTCGACCCTCGGCACGCCCACAGCGGTCTATACTGGAGTCCTGAACCGCTTTGGCGAATGCCTCCATGGCTTGGGCGATATGCGAATTTATTCCGAGATCTCTCCGACCCAGATTTTGAATCTTGAAGACGCAATTCGATCCTCTCCACTCGTGGTCATGGATGGCAACTTGAGCCCCGTTACCATGGAAACGGTGATGAGGATCTGTTTCCAACACAAGGTTCCAGGTCGGCCTATACATTTCTTTTCATGTGACAGTTTCGTGATCGGTTTATATAGATTTGAGATGGAGAGAGAAAGCTTATTATTTTGTTTTCGACAAGAGAATCCTTCAAAGTGATCTCCTTGTCTCTCTCTCTCTTCTCTGGAAACTTTGCCAAAACTTTTTGCAACATTTTATATACACAAACACGTGAATTTATTTCGGACTTGTACCCTTGGAAACGCAAAAGTTGTTTTTGTTATTATTTCTGATCCTTTTCACCTAGAAAACGTGTGATTCTCGACAAAACTGCAAATTGGCAAAACACGCCAAAATCGCTACAAATATTTTGTGGCTTCCACCATTTAATTTCTCTTGAGCATCGCCCGTTCCCATACCAACGGTTTTTGCACACACAACTTCCTTTAACACTTTCTCTTATTTATTTACAGTGTGGTTCGAACCAACCGAGTTACGTAAAGCAATGAAATTGGTCCAGTTGAAGGACGTTTCCGTGTGGCCTGCGCTGAGGTACTTGTCGCCAAACTTGGGCGAGCTTTCGGCTCTCGTGGAAACAAACTTGGCTACTTCCACTGCTGGAGTCCCAAAAAGAATTAATGATACAATTTGTCCCGATTCTCTGTCGCCGCTTATCTCCCGGGCATTTTCCATGTTTACCGGCCTTCACGTCATCCTACTTACAGCCGGCAGCCAAGGGTTTTGGGTGAGTCGCTCCTTTCAAAGAGCCTTTATTCTCTAGCTTCGCCCAGACTTTTTCTTCTTTGACAAAGTATCCAGCTAAAAGTAAAACGTTTCGATTACTGCAAGTGTCGGATTCGTGCGGGTATTAGGAAGGTATTCAACCGCACTCGGCACTTTCACACTCCAACAGACGCTAACAGGCTTGTGTGCGCGAACATTTCTTTGTTCTTTGTCTCCGTCGCAAAACTTTGTTCAACTTTACCAAAAGCTCCAAGTCTACAGGTTTCTTGTTGGTTGAGCTAATCGCTTCAGAATTATCAACCTTGTTTTCCAGGATATTCTTTCGGCCTGGAGCCAGACGGTTTTTTTCCAACAAATGTTTCGAGTCTAGTAGTTGCTTGCTGGACTATCGCATTCGGATTACAAATTCTCTAGCTTTATTTACTTGCTTGTTTTATATATTATTTACTGTATGCTAGGGAATACCAGAGTCTATTTTCCTGACAGGTTTCTTTCTGTCTGTACAGTCGGCTTATTGGCAACAAAAAAAGGCTAGATTTTGTAGCTTCTCAAGTACAAAATGAACAAGCTTATTCTAGTAATATACCGAATTTCGGACCGTTTTTGCAGGTCATCGAGAAGAAAGAAGACGAAAGCCGCCAAGTTGACGGAGATTTCCCCGCCAAAGACGTCATCGCCACAAAGACTTGTGTCTCCGAAGAAGGAGGCCAGCAACAACTTCTTACATTCCGCCATTACGGACCGCCTGCAATAAGTGCTAGCGGTCCAGGTCTGGTCAGTGTTTCTGGAGCTGGAGATTGTCTGAATGCTGGATTTATTTCCGGCCTTTTACGCAATAACAACCTTCATGAATGCAGTGTTCGAGGAAGGATTTGTGCGGCGGAGGCACTTCAGACTGGGCGAAATGTCCCGGATGTCTTTCCGCTCCAGGATTAAAGGTCAATCAGCAAAGTGATGTATTTGTGTGTGTAAACGTATAAGCTGAGTTGTGAGATTTGTTGATTCAGTAAAATATTGAACCTTGTAAAAGCATTTGTAGGAGGACCTTGTACTTTGTACCGTTTTGCAATTTTTGCCGTAAGCAAAATGTGAATGAAATTCCTTTACGGAGTCGTAATGTTATTGAGTATGTTATTAATGTGAAAGTGAAGCTTCTTGGTATTGCTTAAATCTGATAATAAATGTCTGATTTCCACTGACTTGTATAGAAGAAGGCTTATATATTTACAACAAGGACAAGTATTTTCTGACTAATGTATAGTAATAAATTGCTAATTTATGCTTTAGGAATTCATGGATGTCGGCTTTACTAAAACTAGTCTGGAAATCAAGGCTTTTAGAGAATGCTAATAATAACATGTTTTGAACTGTACGAGGTCACTGTTTTGAAAAGGTCGCAAAATAAACGGATGTGCTATAAATACAAGCTAATATTTAATATCTGATGATATGCAGCTAGTAACAGCGACCGGAAGTACGCTGAATTGCTAATGGACTTTAGAAGGCGCTGTGGGAGTGAAAGTCATAGGAAATAGTGAGTCATTAAATTTTCCAGCTTGTTGAAGCAGAAAGTGTAGTGTATATATATTCGCATGTATGTTTAGGAAATGGAAGATGGAGAAATGAATTCATTAGTAAACCCAATTGAAAATTCATCAAGCAAAGGGCTAATTGCCACTGCATGGAAGTTGCTCCTGGATCCGAACTTGAATAGACTTTGATTGCTTAGTCTTGTAGTGGAAATCATCAATCAAAAGGCTTTGGAAATACTACGAAGAGCAACAGAGGCAATGAGAAAGTGATATTGTGATTGGTTCTGGGGATTGGTGAAAAGTTTTTGCAAAAGCTCAAGGTATTTTTTTATCTATACATTTTATTAAACTCTGTAAATATTTCAAATATATATAAGGCCTTAAAATTAAGCCTTGTCGACAGGGCAGCACATGTTGCTTTTGAAGTTGTGCACAGAGTAACGGTTGTACATGCCCCAAATAGCCATCATCGCCTTGCTCGTGTACTTGGTCGGGTTGTCGTCAACTGTTTCTGAAAAAATATAAAAACATGAAATTTTATCATCTTTTGTCAAATTATTCCTCCAGATTGTATATTTGATGAATTATAGCCAAAATTGTATTTTTTAAAAGGACAGGACATTTTTGAAGAGTATGATTTGAGCTGATCTTTTTGTTTCCTCCATTTGTTAACATGTAATCTGCAGATTAATATTTGGCGCCCTTTTCAACCTTCTGCTGAACAGTGTCATCCATCAAATGAAGTATTTTTAACTCAATTCCTAGCTACATAATTGCCATGATCACGAGACATGAACAAGATTAATTACAGCTTGTTATAAAATTCTGCTAACACATGACCTTATATGGCAGTTGACAAATGGCAACTATGGCAAATGCCAATGATCTTGTCAACCTCAAAAATTGAATCTAACTATGACGATCTTATGATTCAGTCAATTCACTTGAAGTCACAACTCACAAGGAATAATTTTTCCACTGTCGACCTCCATTATATACAGTGACAGAAATCTAAAGCGATAACCTCAATCTTGATACTTGCCGACCCTGCATTTATGCAAGGTAACAAGTTGTTTGCTTGCGAAATATTATAGCGTCATCATTTTGTCGTACCGAGAATTTTGCCCTAGTAAATATATCTTGTGATCCCTGAAAAAAATACAGATCACAAGTCTAGTCAAGGAAGTATATAAAATAGTTTCAGCTGAATCACAAATTGTGATTTCCTGATTTGCAAAAAAATTTGCCCGCTCTATATATATGTACGCACGTTCGATCAATCTCGTTCACGTCAGTCAAAATCCTAGTTTCTGTCTCTGCCGGTCGGAAATAAATTCGCACCATGGTCTTATGTCGTGGTGAAAATCCGCGTGAGAAATGTACAAGGACTGTCGGCTTTCTCTATCTTACGGATTAGGTTTGCAAGGCGGTAGTAGTGTAGAGTCTGTTAGCTGAATAGGCCAAACGGAAGCAGATGAAGCTCAATCTGCCGCTTTTCCGAGAATAAAAGATGGATATCTCGAAAAAGGATAAGGTGCGCTTGAACGAACATTATTATATACGGAAATATAGGACGAAAATTCGCCAAACCAAAACCCGTGTAAAGGATGACCGCTCGCTCAGCGAGGCGAACACAAGGATCAAGTTTGGCTCAAGTTGGATTTGTGGTAATGGCCACGAGATGTCAAGCTATTGGGTGTAAAAGTATATATTTTGTTGCTTCCACTCACTCTTGGGGTAAAATGGCAAGAAAGAATGAGCAAATGATCAGGAATTATGTATACTTCAAGGTAAATGGCAAAATGGCAAAGAAAATTGAGGGAAAGTAAAAGTGTGTGGGTAGCTGATTGTAAGCTAATTGAATGATGAAAAGATGTCGAAGATGGAAACTTTGAAAGGCTTCCGGTGCTGGAGAAGTTATTATTGAGGTTGCAAAATATCCACGACTTTTACCTCTATTCCAGCATGAATAAAACTAGAATCTTTTCATCGACATCCTCAAGAACACTAATCCTGACCTTTGTGCAACTCGAGTTTTTGTGATTAATTTTGCCGACAATTTGTACTGCTTCTGCCATCTGCTAGACTTTATATATCCTGATCAAAGGATTTATTCGCAACAATTTTTCTTTGCAAAAGTGTGCAAAATTTTGACCTTCGCCTCAATACAGGATCAAGTTGGAAGAAGAAAAATCAGGTGTACCTTTGTTCATAGGCGAAGCCTTGGGAACGTTGAAGAAGCTGGAAGATGACGAGTGGCTCTTGTCGTTGTCCTCTTGGGAGTTCTTTGAAGTCATTTTTTCGCGAATCTTGTAGGATGCAAAAGCGCCGAGTGGAGTTGCCATAATGGAGGACCTGCTTTCCGTACAGTCTGCAAAAATAACAGATTTAAGAGTTTATTAATAATCCTTTGACATTTGACATTTCTGGCGGCTTATAGAAAACTTTATGATTTTTTTGCGGTCCCAGACACAAAATCTCTGATCAACAAGTTGACATGTTGCAATAGAGTTATATTTGGCTTTAATGCGGAAAAGACTCGTGGCTTGACCTAGACTTAAAATGTTTCAAAAGTCCCGCCAGATTTTCTATTCTTGCTTGTAAAACACAGAAATCTATTTTTGTTCTAAACAGATCTATGGGGCAAATTACATAAGAAGCTTAATTAATCACAAGCGCTAAGCGTGCAATTTTTTCTGCTAATCCAGCATTCTTGAGGAACAGGAATGACACGAGGGAACAAATCTCACATTAATGTAATTTGATAAGCTGCTGAATATAAAAATATTTTTTTCAGTTCTTAAAAAACTGGTGAGACAATTCAGGAAAATGCAATCATATCTTTTTGTGCAACAGTTCAAAGTTGACTTCCACGACCAATAACAAACTGGACATGAACTGGTTTTTACCAGTTTTTTACCTACGTGCCACTACAACTTTTCTAGCTGTATGCACCTAAACAAGTTATGAAAATAACCAGTTTTCTAACAAGCAAAATTGTTTTGACTGGAACAGCAAACAGGTTGCAATCTGATATAAAAAATTGTTTACAAAATATTTGGCTTGAATCTACACGTACGTACCAAAAATGGTCGTGTCGGCATTTGCCAATTTTTTGGCAACGCCTTCTTATTTGCTTCAGATTCTTAGAATTTAACTAAAAATTCTTCATCACCAGATTGCCATCGATCTATATACTTTGTCGCAAACGTTCAATTTGCAAAAGTTGCAAGTTTCAAACGACACTTTTTAGATACTTTTGATCAACTCGTTCATGGACCCGCAGTCTCACCACTTGCCAAACTTTCCCACCTTTTTGAACCACTCTCCATATCCTTGAAGCTTGAAAATTCGTTTCTCTGTGCCCTTAGAAACACGGCTATAAATATCCAGGAGCGACGCACTTGTGTCTATAGTTTGTCCTCTCTATAACGCTTCTCTTCTAACTAACCAACTTTTCTCATCATTGGAATCTTCCATAAAGTTTACAACGTTAAAAGACCGGTTCGTCCGTCAGATGACGCAAATGCATCCAATGGCAACTACCCACTAAATTTTCTACTTTCTTATTCCTTCTCATGATTTTCAAAAATATACTTTCTCTCCATCGCCATCAACGTTTATTTTTTGCAGGCTGCTACCACAACGAATCCCTGCTTGTACCACCGATCCATTTTTATGTACTTGTTTCCTCCAAACTTGCAAACTGTGTTATCTTGGAAACTTGAGCAATGATACGGAAATAACCTCCCAGATAATTCAGATAAACTAGTAAAAATTGACTTACTTGGACACTTGGAATGAGTTTGACTAGAAGCTTGGTTGTACAAGGACTTGAGGGTGAATCTGACTCTGGCGCTCATAAAACTTGTCTCCGCACTGGTCCTGGTGCTTGTTGGGCGTAGATCGATCATCAAAAACTTTTCGCTCCAGGAGGATCCCAAATATATAACGTTAAAATGTCTGTCACAAAAACCAACAAACTTTGACAAGAATATATAATTATATTCCAGGCACACTTTGAACTGAGTAGGTGGGTGTAGGTAGCAAGTAGCAGGACGAAGGAGGAGGAGGAAACACTCTTCGAACTTGACTTCGAACAAGAAACTGACTGATTTCCAAGACAGTTGCACAACTTTTGAACGGATCACAAGACTTGATCAACTACTACTACTTGTAAATGCGGCTCGTCCTCTTAACAAGACTGATCTGGTTCTCCATAGTTCTCAATAGCTTTGACTATACTTGTTGTCCTTATCAGCACTTTTCGATAAGGCTTATGACTATGACTGAATCTTGAGCAACGTTAAAGAAACAAGTGCCGCTTTGTTCTACTGTTATAGTTTCCTCTCTGATTGACTAACCAAGTAATAAAACTTGTAAGTTTATACAGTCTACTGGAGTATAAGATTCTCAAAGAAACTTGAAACTCTCGTCAAGCGACCAACTGCTCCTTGTTGGTAAAATCCTCGGAAGAACAAATAACGCCAGTCCCATCTGTAGGTGTGTCCATTTCAGTGGTATCAGCTGTTTCGAAGGCCGTTCCAGTACTTGCAGTACTACTTTTGTTGAACTTGTACAGTTGCCGTATTGAATTCTTGACTCTTCGAAGTAGCGCCAGCAGCTCCAGGAGCCACGTAGAATTTATGTCGAGCAGAAGCGTATTTCCTTGCGACGCTACTTCAGCGTTTTCAAGAAAATAGCGAACAAGTTGTAGGTAGATCATCACTTTGGAATAGCGTTATAGAATGTCCAAGTGGTACTCACTGCGCTAGCTGCTGTTTGTTGTCAACAAAAGACCAAAACGTAGACTGGATCACAATATGCGTTTCATGCCTCTTTTGTCTACTGTCTTGATGAAGCTTCTAGAAAAACCGGTTGAGCCACATTTAGCAGCATCGATACATTATTTTGATACGCCTTCTTCGTCCCATTGCTGCACGTCTCCGCATCAACATGTGCATAACGCTTCTTCTTGGTAATCGCCTTCTGTAACCAAACAAGTTATTATTATTTAGTTAATGTCACTTCATCGTGTTGACTCTTCATGAGAAGTCTTTGAGAATCGATAAAATCATCACCATCGCTATTGACCATTGGACGGCTCTTGGGCTCCTCCATCGATGAGATCTCGCTGATGATGACGACGTAGAAGAACGTTGCCGACGATGAGATGTCGCCAAACATTTCTTTCTTCTTTAGTTAGTAGCTAGTTAGTAGCATTGACTCTCTTCTTGTGGCTATCAGTAGACGTCAAAAGAATTACTTGTACAGCTTGGACTTTTCTATCCACATCATCGCTTATGGGCCATCATCGTTGCGATGCTGATAACAGGACACATATCTATAAAGTCACATACACAAAAGTAATCATTAGTAGAGGACAAGCAAGCACGTGAAAGTCGAGTGCAACCAACTTACATACATTCATCGATATCATATCCTGCAGATTTTTTACAGACAAAGAAATTCGCAAAAGACATATGTATGAGGAAACTGGATATCTTTGCGCTGTGTAAATGGAGTTGAACAAAGACCGACTTGTCAGCTATCTATCAAACAACCGCTACTAGACACATGTATGCCAAAGCCTTGTTCGAGTATTTAATTTGAAACCACAGGTAAACAGACTTGATTGATTAAATTCCGTTGGAAGATACATGAGCGAGCATATTCTATATACGTATCAGAGAGAATGAGGAACCTCAAAGTAACCTAACTAACCGACTAAGTATCGCGAACTAACACGTGACATATTATATATACTGTGGCACATTAAATTGGTTCAAGAGCCTCTCATCCGGATAATAGATGCGTTTCATACGGTAAAAAGACCAGTGAATATACTCAAGCTAAAGTACAAGTTAAGAGTTAAAAGGATATTACACGCGTAAAAAAGGTTACGGAGCGAAATATATATGCGTTACAAAGGCTACAAATTGTAGCTTACAACCTACATGAGATAGTGAGGGTAAACAAAAGTCTGAGATTATACGGCGCGATTATAACTAATATACTTTGCGTTGCTAAAACTTGCATTGTTTGTACTAGTGGAAATGGCGAACAAAGAATCTCAATAGTATCTCATTAGTGTTTGCGTACACAAATAAACTGCGATTACTATGAACGAAATCCTGAATGTCTTGTGGTGGAAGTACCAGTGGCACTGTGCCACGCTAATGCGGGATAAAAATGTCTTTAGCTAAAAAGAATCTACTATAGGATATATAAATTAATACATGACTCAAAATTGTGATGATTACATGAGACCTGCAACATGTAACTAGATATCTGATGTGAACTTTTTGAGAAAGCATGTGATGGTGAGCAATAAATCAAAATGACGGATGCATCACTCATGATTAGAATGCAACAACTAACTATCTCAACTAACAAGCTTTCGATTAGACTGACTCTACTAACTGTACATAACACAGTCAGCTATATCATCATCAGATCACCATCACGGGTAAATTACCTTCAATTGGCTTCAAAATGTGTACGCTAGTAAACTCACGTCCATCGATCCTAGTTTGAACACGAGAAGACGCTTTTCCTAACTAAACCTATATCACTTGATCTACTAAGCTATAGCCTAAAGCTCCATTGCAGATTGGAAGTCCTGAACTTCGACCGGGTTGGCGAGGGCGCAGCAGAATGTTAGTCTAAAAAGTCGACGAAGGAGACAGGGAACATGCCGCGCCGGTTGCCGTCGATTATGAAACCTGAAAAATAGAAATCATATGAAACATTTCCATCGGAAGTCATATTTTATAATCGAGCGAGGATTTCTCACCTTCCATCCAGTCGTCATCTTGCGTTCTTTCGCTCAAAATATAGATGAGTTCACCTTGCTGAAAAGATATCTCATCCGAATTGTCTGCCTTACAGTCGTATATTGCTCGGCAACGCTATATATAAGCAAAATCGGATTGAGTACAATTTGATACAATGATTCAGAACCAGACAAGTAAGTCTACAACTTCTTACCCTCAATTTTTCAACATCCACAGTACTGGGAGGGCTAGTAGCGCTGTTGCTGCCGTTCGGTAACTTGGGACTAACAGGGCTTGGAACTGCAACTGTGGTAGCTGAATGCTGGATCCCGGCATTTGGCGTAGGAACAATGTTTCCTAAGATGTTGAACGGCCCACTATACTGGGTGTGAATGTGAGAAAATGTTGAAGATGGCTGAATTGCAGCCCCTGGTTGAGGTGGCATAGTTTTTCGAAGTATAGGAGGCTCTCCTTGAGGTATAACACGTGGTCCTAGATTAAGCTTTTGTATCATCGGGTCAGAAGGGCTTCTTATATGACTAGAATTTGATTCTGGAGGCGCCGGTGCAACTCGTTTGGATGCTGCTATTCTCGCTGATACTGTACTTTCTGGTGTTCCGACAAAAGATGAGTCGTTAGCTGCAATACAAATGGTTCATTGTAGCAACTCGAAACAAGAACATAATTCGCTAGATTTTACATACTTGAAGCTTTATATGGGCTTTCCACGAAGAATGAGTTTGGCCTCCGACTACTCTTATCAGGTGTTGTAGCCGAGTCGTCAAAACCTGTGAATTCGTCTTCCGACATGTCTGTTGAGTCGTCTGCACCAAGATTCCAGTCGAAATCAACGCTTTCGAATAACGTTTTCTTGCCCTCCATAGCATGAAGTAACTGAAAAAATACATTCGTACCAGTATTGACTTACGATAAAAAAATATTTCGAATTTTAAGATACGTACAAGCTCTTCAACGCCTCGATTATCTCTTGACTTGGCTACTTCTAAGGGCGTATGCTTGTCCTTGTCTTGTGCCTGCAGATCAGCTCCCGCTCGAAGTAGCAACTTAGCCGGTTCTGTCCTCCCATAGAACGCACAATAATGCAACGGGGTTGATCCATTCCTTGTCTTCTTGTCTAACGATCCAGCATTGTGTACCAGGAAATCCACCACAGGAAGGAAGCCTCGTAAAATTGCCACATGCAACGGTGTTTCTCCGGTGTCCTGGAATTTCAAAACTTACAGTAGAATTCACGGCGGTCAACTAGATGAATTGAAATAGCTTTGAATAATTAGTTTACCCTTGAAGGTAATGGAATATTTAGAACAGCACCCTGTGCCCAACATTTGACTAGCAGCATCAGGTCGTTTGTTTCAATTGCTCTTTCCACAGTTTGAATCAAGTTATCCCGGTCAACACAAGAAGCTACAAATTTCTTATCGACATATTTCGCTGTTATGAACTCGGTTCTGTCCTCCCTGTCGAAAAAGCATGTTTACACTATTATTCAATGAGTCCCTTTCCGAATATCCTAAAATTGAGAATCCACTTACATCGTGGAAGATGGAACAGGTTTAGCGCCTGGTTTCAAAGACTCTTCTAAGATCTGGTTCATTGCTGAATTTCCAATACGAACAGAGAGAATGAGCAACGAAGGTGGTATGTGATCGAGATATATCGACTGTATTCTAGACACTCCGACACCCAGTGTACGGTGTATCCCAGAACATTCGATGCAAACTATGACACCGAGATTCACAGATAGCCATGTGACATCTACAAAACAGCATAACGTCAATTAAGATCTTAGAAAATGTGTAATTGATGCTGACTTCATTTCATTACCGTTTTCAGAATCACAATCAGCACATCTACTATTTCCTGGAAGGTGGTGCACATGACCGAGTATAGCTTGAGTGATTTCTCTCCACTTCACGCCTTCATTAACTACTTTACCATCAAATGCTTCTTCCATGGCCGCTTCCTGCAAATTACAATTTCAAGTTAGTATTTGGACAGATTTGGGCAAGTGAGCAGTTATGGGTTGATTTACCTTGCTGTTCAGTATTACAGATATCCATTCTTCAGCATCATCTTCGCTATTCAAGTGGTACGTCCGGTTGTACGATACTAGATCAAAAAACTTGCGATCTTCAGTGACAATTTTCAGTTGGCACGTTAGTAAATTCACTCTCGATGGTTGTTTCCCTTCATCGCCATGAAAAATGTGTAGAAATCCATCTTGAACTGCACATTTCCTTTTCTGCCATACTCTTCGCATCTTCCCCTCCGACTTTTTGTTCAAATAGCCCATTTTCGTCACTCCAACGTTTTTGTTGCCTTTGATCTGATGCAGATTATAGCTAGCAGGTCCACTGTTTGGAGGTCCAGTTAACTACAGAATTACAGAAACCGTACATCAGTAGATTGCTCAGTCAATAAGCCTGTCCTTGCTTGAATCTTACTTCTTTTTCCAATAGCGGTGTAGTCTTCAGTAAGTGTTTCATCTCGTTCAAATTCTTACGTTCTTCATCCTGCTGTTGCTTGATTTTAGCAAGATTGCCCGATAAAATGGATACATAGTCACCAAAATGTTCCATCGTCTTCAAGCCATCTTGGAAGTAGCTAGAACAACAAAGAATATCCCAGATCAGGCAACTTTTTCACAAAACTAAAATAGAAATACCAAACTTTCAGAAAGTACCTATTCAACGCATGATAATACTCTACGAGATGCTTCAACAGCTCAACTCCTTTCTTGGTTCTTATTTCGTTAACTTTGAGGTAGTATTCGGCTAAATGCAGTTGTAATAGTCTTCGCTCTCTTTCAGTTTCATCGGCGATTTCGGCAGGTGTGACTTCCTTCCTAACCATTCCTGCGTCTCGGGCAAGAGATTTCTTCTCCTAAACAAAAAAATATCAAATACCATCCAATTTATGCATTTCTCACCTACATAACTGATTATGACTTATACCAACCTTTTCCAACTTGGTGTATCTAGTTTCATAGTCCTTATGGGCTTTGTCGAATGGTCTTCTCAGATCACCTTTAACACCTTTTATTTCACCTTTGAGGACTTGGTCCAGCGGGAAGAGAATCATGTTCTGAAGATTTTGCATCTAAAAAACAGTTACTTTGCTGATTAGACTCTGACTGATCCTCAACTCTAGAAAAATTGAAATCGTACCAGCGTCTTTTTCAAACTCGACAAATCCTTGGTGACAACAGCAAACTTCATAAAGGCCGCTTCCAACTCTGGTTCTTGTCCAGCAGCACTGTTGCCCAACCGGTCCAAAGCCTTTGACAGCGACATCTCACTCTCCAAGTTGGTGTTTCCGCTCTGGTGTATCGACTTTAAGGATTTTTTCACTTTCATCAGCCCTTCCCTGTCTCCGTCAAGTGCCTGGAATATGAATCAGCGATCAATACTCAATGTCAATGCCTCTTTACGCTTTGTACAAATCATACTGTTTAAATGCACTTACATCTTCGATACTCGACACTGAATTCTTAAACTGCGGTATCCTCGAGACAAATTCCGAAGTCGTAGGCGACCTAAAATCTTCCCTCGTCACCTCCAAGAACTCCTTGACCACAGCGTAGTCTGGCATTTTGAAATCCGTCGTATTCCTCTTTGCACTTGTTCAACCCAAAGAAACTCGGGAGGTCAGGATAGGCAAGACCTTCAACTTCAGCTCAACTATTCCGAAAACATCACCTTGTTTCCTCCAATCACGAATATTTCATTCACAAAAATCGTTTCCATTCATATCACGAACTGTCGATGGTATCACTCACACAGATAATGCTAGACGTTAGACGCTAGATTCAGTATAGATCACAGGATAAGTTAATCACCACCAAAACATTAGACCGACGAAGCAGAAGGCGTTTGATGACGTCCCAGGCTTGTTGGCGTATCCTCCGAAATCACATTTGACTTTTGGCTCGTTCTCGGTTAATGTGCCACTTTCATGTCAGTCGACCAACTCTTCCTTAATGACCTAATGTTAAATATGTTGTTGTTGGCCTCTTGGTTGGTCTAATCTATGACATTTTCACTATTTACAATGCATTAGATAGCCGTATAATAATTTGATATTAAAAACTTTCGCTCGTCCCGTGTTAATGGTTTGATATCCTGTCTGTGCCAGTTTGCTTGAGCAATTATGTGAGACAA
>JAQGBJ010000342.1:0-45585 GCA_034698345.1 Sphaeridia pumilis | reverse complement strand
ATGAAGTAAATTTCTGGCAAGGTTCGGTATGTTCCCAAAATTGAAAACGCAGCCAAGAAAAAGTTCCAAGCTGCCAAAGGACCACGGAGCTCAAACCTCGGTCTGCTCTGCATCCAATGCTGACCCGCGAAAATGACGAGCATATAGACTCCAATGTAGTAGAAGCTGACAGTCCAGTTCTCTTCCATCCAATGCCATGCTGGAACTCTGTCAAACTTGTTTTCAAATTCGAACATGGTTGTATAGTTGGGCATGGTAATCAGATCCTGCTGGTAGCCGGTGTTCAATCCCAATTGAGCAGCCATTGTGACTTTTTTGCTTTTGGCACCTCCGATGATCAAATTTCAAGTCTTGCTTCCTTTTCCAGCTAACGGCGTTTCACCACGTGCAACCTACGACAAAAGAGAATACTGTTAAAGTACATATATACATCAGATCTTAACACTCCTCTTCTCGATCTTCCTAATTAAATGGTTGACAGAATCCCATAATATCCCATTAGTGACAGTACAAAGTAAACACCATCACAAAACATCATTTAGCATACTGTTTCTCCGAAAGCTCATGATTCTATATATCCATTCCATTATCAGCCAGGAACTGTTGGAACTCTAGCGTCGGACCAGAATATCAATCAGGGATATAATGACAGTTAACCATGTCGCTCAAGTCTAATATTTGCCTCTCGCATGTGTTTGTCCAACTCCCGCCTCTCAACATTCAGTTAACGTTATTACCTGTTCAAGATCAATTCAAGCAACGCCGCAACAGAGTTTCGTTACATCGATTTTGAGACTATTTTTCATGAGATCATAATCACAGTAAGTCAGTCAAATCCAGCAACAACTGACATTCCGTATCAGCTACAACTTTTACAACAATAACAAATGAACACAATAACTGTACATGACTTTTTTTCAGTCTTTTATAGCCGTTTTGAAAGCTAACGTGAAATCGAGAGTCTAATCCAAACCTAACGCTGCTATTCTAGACGACGACAAACCCTAATTTCCCCGCATGCTACTATACAACTTTTTGACAGCGAGAAAAAATGCTCCAAATGACTAACATATGTACACGACATGAAGATGAATGCTAATATTTTGAAATGTGGTACAGACGACTTATTCCCGCCAAACCGGTTTTCTCCTTGGTTCCTCTCCTCGCCCGTCCCCAAATTTCTCTCCATTCCGTTCCAAGATTTCCTTGTTTTTGGCTCTATTAGACTTTCTCTTTTGATCATGTCCCGTTCCGGACCTACATTTCTTTCTTCTATTGCCCCACATTTCTCTTGCTTTCACTTTCCGACCTTGAAATTCCGGAGATTGTTTTGATTTGCACAAAGAAGACTTGATGATTCTATTGACAAAAAGGTCAATTGAAGCAAACACAGCTAAAGCAAACACCCGAAGAATCAATCAGAGACGACGCTTGCTTGACATATATAATTGGTGTATACAAAGATGGGCTGACAGAAATCCCCTTGCGATTCTTGTTGGGACAACTTTTCCCTCGCTCCAAACGCTGTACTTTTGACAAGGCATACCTTTGGGCTAAGCGACCTGACCCTTTTAAGGCCTCCACTGTTGTTTGCTTGCACCAAGAATCAGCAGAGACTTGTACGGCTCTATGAGCACTCAACACACACACACATTTACAAGTAAGTAGACACAGACACTGCGAGTCCAAAGAAGAAATTGAATGAAGCTGCCGTTGATTACAGGTGAGCACAAGAAGTAGAAAGAGTCGTCCTCATTCCACGAGGCTTCAATTACAACTAACTTGATCTTTGCAACGTTAACAATGTTTCTCTGGTGAACATCAGGAAACAAGTCTCGGCGACGACGACTCTCACAAATATATCAGAATCCTCAGAATCTCTCACTCTCAACTATCCTTTTCCTCTTGTTTGCCACGACAATCTTGCCAACATTTTACTACTTTACTATCACAAAATTCACAAGTTAGCGCACGTACATTTTACAGACTCGTTGCATCACACAAGATTGTGCCAACTTATGACCCTATAATATTTCTGACTGAGCTACTTTGCTCCGATGATGACGTCCAGTTAAAATTATGGCTGCTGCAAAAACTACGGCAACCTTCGGATTTTTGCTACCATCAACGTCAATCCAGTAGCTAAGATTAATTGACCAAGTTGATTGAGCGAGTTGAGCAAAACTTTTCTATAAGTGAATATGTTATTTACAGGTGTTTTAGGAGAGGAAAAGTTTCTGAAGCTACTGGAAGGAAGCTGTGTCTTGTCCAGTTGGATTTTCGCAACTTGGGAATTTCGCATTGTTTTTCATTGATCGACTTGAGGCTTGCAAAATTAAATATAAACAGCAAATTGGGGCTGCAACTCTATGCCACAACCAGCAACCTCATACATTACATTTCGACTTGACGACGACAAAGATATTTGGTCGAAAACCAGTCTTGTACAGTACTACGAAACTGTCTGATTGCAAAACTGTTGATAAGGCCTCTTTCTCAGTCAGCTCGACGTTCCTTTTCATTGTTGTTGTTGTTGTTGTTCTTTTGGCCTGTCTTTCTTGACCTCAGGAATCCACCAAGATATATGTAACTACAACAAGAGGCGAAATTCGCAATGTTTTTGACTTGCACAAGCACAAGGCATCCAAAATGCACCTTTGATCCTGCCTTCCTGCCATTCACCTAAATGTCTACAAGTTTATATAATCTAAATATAAAAAGAGTAGAAATTTTTCTGGCGGCATTTTGTTTTTGGACCTTTTCGAATCTTTTGAAGCTCGAGAATGTTGAACACTTGTCCCTGTGCCTTGAGAAACTGTATGGCAGTTGAGGAAGGGAAATTAAATAGCAAAATGACTAATAACTTTTGGCAAACGAGAGCAAAGGAGTCATCAGAACAAACCTTGGCGAGAGGCAAGTTGCGTCAGCGGCAATTTCACAAGTTTAAGGTACAAATCCCATTTACTCACGGCAGCGACGACGATATGACAACAACAACAATATTCTGTCAGTCACAGTTGCATTTTGTTTTGTTTTTTTGTGCTCTACACAAAATCCACGCAAAATTTGTAATCAAGAACACCAACAACACTATCACAGCCACAACAAGATTAAATAATGAAATGTGAACACCATCTGGTACTGCTGCATCGACTGTAAGTTTGGACAAGGCAGCTTGTGGGCGAGAAATTGGTCCAACTTTAATTCACAGTCGTAGATTTCGTAGACTAGTAGACGAGATAACACATTTGTTAGATTCGGATTACGGAAAACGTTGGTAGTTTGATTAAAAGTGTTTGAGCAAGTATACTTGAGAGGCCCTTAATGTGAGTGAATCAGCGAACGAGATAGAGACAAGTGGAACTTGCCGGCACTTCCGACTGGGTTCCGAAGTTGCGGACTGTCTGGAGATGTGGTGTGACTCTCGAATCCGATATAGTAATGCGAGTCCCCGGAGAAACACGAAAAGGTATGCGTAAACTGTCTGTAAACTAAAGGCAGTCTCACACCCGCTTCGCTTTCTCTCGGTTCTACTACGGCTACCCGGGAAAGTTCCATGCTTCGATATGCATTAAACAAGAAGAAGGACTAAAAGGGTTGAGTGTGGCGGTAGGTTTATCGATTACGCCCAACCAAACACACACGTTACATGGGGCCAGACTCCAAAAGCTATATGCAATATTTGGCGAAATTCTCCAAGTCTGTTGGAGCTCTGGCTTTGGTACATATTCCCGGTTGAAAAGGAGGAAACTCGGTCAGTCAGCATAAAAAGCTTAAGACAACAAATATATATGCGAATCACTGGAATGCCTCCCGCATGTATACATACAAAAAGTTGAAAAAATTTGCAAATTTCATTGGGTTTAACAGCTTTTTCCGTATGTTTTTGGACGAGACGTAAGAGAGACTAGTTGTACTTGTTGTAACGGGATTTTTATTATGAAAAGTGAAAAGTAAGATGAGAGATTGCTTTCACTGGGAATTTCCAAGGACTTGTTTTCACGCCCACTTTATTGTGATGAACATTTGAGGAGCTACTGCAAAATGGCAAAAATTCATCCATTAGATCAAATGAACGCTTCCTGTCAACATATCAAACTGTATATATGATCATACTGTATATAGGCTTCGCAAGCCCAATAAGTTGGAATGAGGGAAGCATCAGGATTGGTGGAGCTGGAAGGATGGTTCATGTTGTTGTATATATAATCAGTCAGAGTTGATGACAACCACCTTGTTTCAAGCTACTGGTGACGTCAGAAATTGGATGTGATGAAGCTGGATCAATGGAAGCTAGTTTCTAGCAGGTCTATCATAGGTCAAAATTATCGCTGTCCAGTTACAAAACTTGATACCAGTTGGAACAAAAAGCCTTTTTATATATAAAGTGGCACGCTTTGATCGGGGATATAAAAATAAAATAAGATTCTGGACTTTGTACGTGAGTAGTCTGATGTTTGAGAGATCCGTTTGAGGAGATCCGTTTGAGGGATTCGCCAAAGTGTGTAGCTTGAAAGCTTCGATATTGACCTATAGAGCAGGAGCTTGAGAAATGCCCTTTGCCCGGGAATCCATAACTTCACAAGGTTGAAAGCGAAACATTGTTTGCACAGCAATTGCAAAATTAATGTTATCGTTTCTGCAACGGGATAAAATTTCTTTGTTTAACGGCTTATGGTGGTTTGCAATTTGATGAAAGTTTTTGCAACTAATCTGATTTAGCGTTTACGCAACGCCCAAAAGAATACACACGAATATCCTTCTCTTGTTATGTCCAAATTCAGTCAAATTTTCGAGTCGACTAGAAACATTGCCAAAAGAAGCGAAATATTATATATATATTTAACATAAAATTTGCGGATTACTGCCCACAACTTTACTCACACGGATTCTCGTCTGCTTGCACATCTTATCTGGTTTTGTGTAAATAATAATAATCCTGCCGAAAGCATGGTTGATCTTGTATGACGCATAATGTTGCCTTGATCTTTTGTTGCTGTTATATATTATACACCTGAGCTCATCACCTTGTCCAAAATAGCCAACAAACTCTCACCAAATCCGAAAATAACCTGGACCTTCACCAGCTACTTCACACACACCTGGCTGGACAATCAAAAGACAAGTTGTTTTGGTTGGACATGGATTCCCCAAAAATATTTTGGGTCAAAATTAAAGTTGGAAACGAGAGCTTCAAAAACATTTCTTCTCAAATTATATATATTTAACCTTGATGCAGTCATGGGCTAATTACCTCACTTATGAGACTGCATTAATCACGTTTTGGATCCATCATGCGAAGATCCATGTACACGCTGCTGTCTTTGTGATGTAACCTCGTTATATATGTGCTGCATTCTATTTAAATGTGTACCAAAAAATTGAAGATTTGCTGAAGATTTTGCTTTTTTCACACACAGGGACTTCATGTATTTTTGTTATGCAACTTGACGCTTCGTCGACATTGGTTCAGAGGGGTGTAACAAAATGACATTTAAAAGCCAAATATTTCTTGCCTTATTATTAGGTCTTGGAAGAGGAGCATGTGAAGCGTGAAGGGCAATAAAGAAAAAAGCTGATGAACATATGATATAATGAGCGGGAATGAATGCTTGGCTAAGCGTCAAAAGAATTAAAGTAAGTGAAATATAACTGAGTCCTGCAGCGGCCACCGCGGAAACTAAGTCATGGTTGAGACATGCGCAGCTCACCTGTTGATTTCACGCGCCGATACATTTAATGGACATGGATTTTTTTGAGGTAAAATTACCTACCTGTGTTGCTGCAGCAAGTCCTATTATAAAACGACACTATCAATGCAGTGCAATGACGACGACAACCGGTTTTAGCACGTGTTTAAGTATTTTCGTACGTCAAGCAATTAAAAACTGGACACCCTTGCCACTGATGGGGATTTCCGAAGTGCAAAAAATATTGCTTGACAGCTTATTCAGCTAACTGCAAGACCAATAATAATAAGATTCGAAGCGATGCTCGTGGGGCACATGGCGAACTGAAAAAAGTTGTAAATGAAAGCCGGCTTTTGCCATTCTGCTCTCTTGAGAATGGGCTGACGGTCAGGGAGATGGTACGACGAGGACGGCGGCAGCGCAGCGATGAGCAACATCCTTTTCCCACTTAACTGGTATGCGTAACCATACCTGACTGAACATGACGCTGGCTGGATAGGCAATAGGTGTGCAAAAATCTGCAAGCTCACCAGCCACCATGTGCTTCAAATCAAAAGTAAGCTAATTTAAGCTCACATGTGTGTAGTGGGGCTGGGAGCGTTGGAAAGCGTTTAGCGGGCTTAAAAATATATAGACAAATATAAAGCGTACAGCGCGGCGGAGCTGAAACCCGTTGAGATTGTGGGCAGATTGGCAGATGGACGAATAGACACTATGACTGTGTACAAGATTTAAGATAAACAAAATATCCTTTCAGTAATACTTGCTAATTGAGGGATGGCCAAATAAATGTTGTGTCTGCGAGAGCGATACATGGATGCCCAAATGTGGAAGTTTGCGTTAGGCGTCTGTGACCATGATCATGGCTCAAGTTGAAGCTGCTGTTAATGACAAAGACCATGTAATTGCCACAATGAGATTGTTCCTTCCTTGTTACTATTGCAATATATAGTGAAATGGCAAATCACTATTTTTGATAATGGAATCGAATACGAAGCCTGGGGCATTTAATTATGGATGCCGAAGACGGCCCATTAGATTTTAAACCATTCGGAAAAATAGTAAAAAATTATGAAAGCGCTCAAACCGTTTGACAAAAATATGGACGGATCGACTGTACCTTCCGCTCTGCTTTCCCAGTTCGAAGAAGTAACAGGTCTAGAACTTTATATTTTTATCAATGGTTAAGATTTGTGACAGAAGATAATCGAGCAAGCTATTTAGTTCCTGCCAGTCAGTCAGTATAAAATAGAGGAACCTTGACAATATATGCTTTGAGAATTTTAAATTCGCAAATGCATTCCTTCCTTAAGATCCAATGGAAGGATGAAGATGAGCAGAAACGTGTTTCAAGTCAGGGTCGCCGTTTGCCCCGCCGTATGTAGGTTGTATGCTACTTATCGGTGGTATCGGCCGACGAAACATTTGCCAACTTGAATCAAAGCCTTCAAAGTTGGTTTTGTAATAGGAAATACAATGAAGAATGGCGCTGACTTTGACAGAGAGAAGAAGATACAATAAGTGTCATGCTGTGAGTTTGCAAAAATTGACAGTTGAGTTAAGGCTGTTCGGCACCTAAAAGTGTCTTTGCCTTCAGGCAGATATCAGTTGAAGGGCTGGAGCCGGAAGCGAGGACAGGTGCTGATCAAACCTTGCTTAAGATGTAGCAGGTGGACATTGTTCACTTGTGTAATAACTTATCAGTTTTCACTTTTGCGAATTTTCAGTCAATTGACGTTAGACCACAAGTGTCAGGTGTGTCGGCGAAGGAGATTGACTGAGATGAGCCGATGAGGAGACGCGAGATCAAAGTCCACTTTCAGCACATCTGACACTTACTTGTATAGGTCAATAGCAAAAGAACAAGAAGCTTTGTCGTCACTGCTGCTGATGGTTGCATTTCATGTTCCTTGGCTTGGCTCGATTTGTTTGTGGGTCGCTTGACAGCGAAAAGGTCTGCTTGCTGACAGTGTACGGTTACGCTGCTGCGGCTGCGCTTTTATGGTGGCGGCGAGCGAGAAAAGACAAGTCATTTCACGAATATGCGAATTCATCTTTCAGCCGTCCCAACCCTTTGCATAGATATTATATCAATTAGTTTTGATGTGCAAAGACGCTGTAATGTTTACGTTTCAGAATGACCACCACCACAATGTGACTAAGAGAGCTGCAACAACATGTGCTCATTGATCAACTCTTGGGTGTTGCAATACCATCTAATGGTCATTTGTGAACTGCAAGCTTTTGGCCAAAACTATATACACTCCTCCATTCATGTCTCTCTTCTACTTACTCACTTTTGCGTAATTCTATGTACTCGACATTTTTCAGATTGATATTGCGAATTGCTGCGATCGCCTAATGTATTGGCTGAAACCTCAGAAAGTACACATTTGATGTGAGCTTGAAGTGAATCTGTTTACTCACTCGAGCATGGAAATCAATTAAAATGAATATAGTCCTACCTTCCTAGTTTAAGAACGATGTTTAACTATCAGTAACAAACTTAACAACTAGTCAAGGTCCGTGTTCATAAAATTAACCATTCCTTCTCTCTCCCTCCTAACTATATTCCTGTGCTTCACTCGTATCGAACTGAAAAGTTCGGATTGTTTTAGCTTTAGATATACAGCTTATCTTAAAATCACCGTTGGGTAAACTACACTAAACGCACCATGAACAATGGCTCACTTACAGCGTCCAAAGAAATGTTAATGAAATCTAACTTCATGACAAAGACTTTTTCGGCTTGATCCAGAAGGAGTGTGGCAATGTGTAATGCGCTGGGATGAGCTTGGAAGCACTGTAACGAAGTTCACCGACTTGAGTTTTCCTGGAGCTTTTGCGGACCCAAATATCAGAATCGGACCGTAGACACGGGAATTCAAGGGGCCGACCTCTGATGGCCAAAGGCTTGGCTCCAGATAGGTTAACACTAGGGCGTCTTCGAGGTTTCAGCCATTCTTGGCTTTGACTGTTGCAAGTATTCGAAGTACATGGTCTTTTGCTGGATGAGGAGGAGTGGGATACGGGATTCTTCAAGTATTCTGAGTATGACTACAAATGAACAAATTATTATTATGATTACTCGGCCGTGAATAAGGAAGATGATATTCAAGTCGAACAGCTTACTTCATTGGATTTAGGCGTGCATACTTCCGAAACTTTACGACTTTTCATTAAGGCTAGCCACTCTCCGATTTGAACTTTGGCATCCTGATGAAACAAAATACATTAGTTTACAGTTTCGGCACACTGATACTTGATGTTCAAGCAACAGAACATATACCTCCATTTTGCGGCATTCAGGTTTGACGAAAGTGTACATGTTGGTATCTCCAGACCGGCATGACACTTCATCAAAAGAAGGCAGTATACCGACGCTGCTACTGGAATCGTCAGCTTCGTCAAAATGGACAAATTCCGCATCAAGTTCAAATTCATTATCTTCGTCGACGGACCCTGGTGCGTCCCCAACAATCCCCCACGATGTGACGTAATCTCTAAGCTTATCCACAGGCAACGCTACTTTGAAACTGGATTGCCCACTTCCGCTCCTAAAAACAAACCAACACCAGTTACATCCCTCGTTCAGTGTTTCCGTTTATATGGGCACTTGTTTTCAATGCTGAAACTCACTCTAGATTTTCACGAATGTGAAGTTCCTCCATCAAGGTTGCAGCATGAAGCATATCAGAGTTGTCACTGTTGTTCATTCTTGCAATTTGTAGCTTTCCTAGTGCGATAGCCGCCGCCGTCATAGAGTTCTGGAAAACGAAGCGAAAGTTTTACCATGTTACTTTTTCTAATTACGTTGCAAATGCAATGAGTTTACTCACATTAATCGATTCCATTTTGACTCTGAAGGCGTTATCAACTTGCTTCAGCAACTCCTCCCGTCTCAATGCAAGTAGTTCCGTAATATCATTCACCGTCTCGTTGATTTCACTCTTTGCCTACACAACAAAACAAAGTCATATTTACAATGAAACCCGACTCAAAGAATTGATTCGATTCTGAGAACCATCACTCACTTTCGATACATCATCGTACATCCCATCCAGCTCAGTTCTCAACCTGGACAGCCTCTTCTGCAGCAACTGTTCGTTAACCATCATTTGGTTCAAGTTGTTTGATCTTCTACCCATTTTTGCCTCCGATTCCTGAAATCCGCTTATAGAAGTGATGGTGTTTCAAGCTGCTATAAGTATTTCACCTTGCTGACTGAGTGTCTGATGGTATCTGAAGGCGGCCCACAAGCAACTGCAATACCACAAAAACAATGTTTATAAATTTAAACCTTTGATGCCATCAGCTGTGGGGAATGTAAACAACAGGTGTTGACTATGATTTAACCCTTTTTAGTTCTTTCTCCAATCTAATTTCTGAATAAATCCAGATAAACTCCCTAATCAGCCTTCTGAAATCCCCTTGAAACTGCGGGAGGTCGCACACTTCTGACCTCACTAACCTCCTGGAACTATGTCAAGGTTCTTCTACTATCTGAATATTTGGCGTTTTCAAGTGCCAACCGAGCTCAAAATGAAAACTTGAAACTTACAATCAGAATTACCACTTTTTTCACCAAGTTTCGTCCTTTTTGTTACAAATGGCCAGCCTCCAGGAACGTTTCCAGCAAACCTCCACAATGGATCTACGTACCGTGTTGTTATGAAACCGACTGATTCAGGAACTATTGAGACTTGACCACGATTCCAGCATGGATTTCTTGGTAAAGTTTGAATGGATCTGATTACAATTTAACTATCTCAGCAAAATTAGCAGTTAATTTACGGGAAATTCTGATAAAATCTGACAGAGCTCCGGAAATAGCGTTGTGGCTGCTGGAGATGTTGGAGTCATGTGTTGTTGTAATGGTGGAAGATGCACCATAGAACGGAATGAGCCCAAAGAAGCCTACGTGACTCGGATTCGTTGCTTTATGGCAGATCTCCCCTCGTTCAGCCCTGTGTTAAATGGCCTCTTATGGTTCTCGGCGTAAACATTCCATGTGCTTTTGTATGGATCCCATAATAAGGAACTTCCACGTTCTTTAACATGTGCTTTTTCAATGGGACAAATACTAAACGGCGACTACCATTAGTGACCAACTCACAGATAGTTAATCTGTCAATCAACGGATTATTAGGCTTCAAATACAAATTTACCTGAGAAATCTGCCCGACACTTAGTTGTTAAGCCGATAAAGATGCAGTTTAAAAAAATGCTGAGGCATCTGAACCGAGTTACGTACGTAACGGGGGATCAATTCCGATTATTTGTGAGTTTGAAGAAGCTCGTATCGATAATCTCAAGTGGATCAATTTTTTAGATTTGTTTTAACACTGAACAAATAAATGCTGCTAACATCAGATTGACTACGATGCAGGTTGAAACTGTATATATTTCTGGAATCGGCGTACGTGACAGTGGCCACTCGGGCCAGGATTACAGGATCACGGGAAAAGTACAGTTTCAGATGCTCTTTTAATGATTCATGATTCAAGATCAAAGAATGCCAAGTCAGGTATCGAATGTGGACTCGATGGACTTAAGGTCAAACAAATACAATGGAGCTAACAATCTTGAATGAATTCGAAAGGGAATCTGAAAATCTGGATTCCGATGCGATGACAAGAATCGTGGATTTTGAAAGAAATAAAATGTAGGCACCTGGATGGTTACGAAACCTTTTAGGTTTGGTGGGATGAAATGGAGACATTGAATCTTAAAGACACTTGAATACAACAAACGGTTGAGATGAAATCGGAAAACTTGAAGCAGAAGCGATATGAAGGTTGGGTAATTTAAGGTGGTGTTTTATCAGCGTTTTTGATATTGATGCTTGATCCAGCAAGTAAACAAACGATTCGATAAAAAATTATTGAACTTTTAAAGCAAATCAATCAAAGACAAATTGAAGAAATCAGGTTGAAGATAACGTTGCGATTCTAAAGAAAGAGGAAATTTCTGCAAACAAGTTGCAATGCTGTCGATAGATGGCGCTGGGAGTTACGCTTTTGTTTAAACTGTTGCGATTCATATAAGACTATAACTTGAACAGTTTTGACACAATTTTAATTAGACCTGCTTCAGGTTTTTTAAATCATTTCAATGACTATTACTGATTGAATTTTTAATTGCCTGTTAAGTATTTCTAGTCCGGGATTAATAGTGGCTTGACATTTAATTTCTAGCAATTGGACTTTTGTCCACCACAAGTCCTTACACAAAATGGACATTAGTGCCCTAGAACTTCAAAAATATTTTTTGTCAAAAAATTAGATATCGAATAGATATAGAAAATTTGCGTCCACGATAAGAAAAATTCAAAAAATGCCTCTCAGTTTATAATCCGAATTTCTGGATCGGCAACAAGGGATGTGCCTAAATCCTAGCAAGAAAAACCGATGAGCTATTATAAATGAAACATGAAAAATATAAAAGTGAATGAAACATGCGGCTCCCTGATAAACTGCACTTCGGTCTTGGAGTTTCGTGTCTAAACTAACTGAAGAAGCGCGTGTGCTTGTTTGTTGCGACGCTGCCGCTGATAGCCCAACACACCTGGCGCTGTTGCAATTCTCGTTAATGGAAACAAGGAAGAGGAGAGGAACAAGAGGGAAATGGCAAAAAGGACGGATGAACAAATGTTCACTTGACTTGAACTTGAACGAGAGATTTCAAGGATTCGGTTTCATTAAAGCTCAGAACGTTGGAGCAGCATCTTTATCAACGTTTCTGTCCGCCGCTGCCCTTTTCACAAGGTTGCCAATTGCGAATCTGACGCAGGTATACTTGCGGCACTTGACAGCGGATTCAATCAGTCCTTTGACGACTCTTGTCCAGTCAAGACGTTGTTATTATTTTTATTTTGGTGCTGTTGTGGACCTGAATCAAAGACAATCATTGAATTGACACGTTGGTTACAACAAAGTCAAAAAAACTGATAACCTTCCACAAGTTGTGCAAGTGACAAACGGTGCCAAACGGTGTCTCACCACCATCGACAACGATTTAAATTGAGGTCTCTTTGGCAAGCAAGATTTCCATGGTTTTAACCGGTTGAGTTCACGGTTCCTTGCGCTTTGATAAGTTTGTGGAAGCAGTAAAGCCTGCTAAAGAAGTAACTTTTTGACGGAAACACGAGCAAGTGAAAGATCATCTGATTACACGTCCTTTGGTTTCAACGAGATTTGTGGTTTTACTGAACGGGTAAATTTGCAAACTTTGCCAAAATTCCGGAACGCTTTCATGGAAGGCTGCCTTTACCAGCTTGTAATTTTTCTGCGTGCTTTTGCTTCTTCAAGTCGAGTTTTAAAACTTGATCTTGTTAGTGTCAGTCAGAGTGAGCGCTCTCCGTCCATGGAAATTGTCTTAATCAGCGCCAGGTAGTAGGTGTCAGTTTTGAGAGTTCAAATGAGGTTTAAATATTAACGTTCTTGTAGGCGCTATAATATTCTATAATATTTTTTAACGCTGTTAGAATTTTTTCCAAAGGCGTGGAAACGGTTGGAATACAAACATCAAGTTCAAAAGCTTAAGCGTGCCATTCGTGCGAGGGGCAAGTAAGTTCAGGCACATAACATTAAATTTCTTTAACAAAACATGAGAAGACACACCTCGGTATTTAAACAACGCTTTTACAACTAGGAAAAAATTGTTCAGGTATCCACCCTGAGAAATAATAAAAATTGACAATTTACTCTTGATGTAGAAAACCGCAATTTCTCATTTCCGCTCCGTGAAATGCTTCTTGAGAAGGAACCAACACAAATAATGTTTTTCAGTTTGACAATTGCTGATCCGCATTAATTCTATGTGACCTTGCTGCAGCTGAGGTATAAACCGCGGGACCGGTAAAGGCTGATTGAATTTTTGCTATCAGAGGGTGCAAATCGCCCTTTACATGTATTACTATAAACTGAAAGGACAAAAATCCCGCTATAGGAAATTGTTTGAACCTGAATCTTTCGTCTGTGTATAATGCGACCTCTTGTTGATTTCTCACGAATTATCTCCTCTTGAACTAATAATGGTCACGGATCAAAGTTTATGTGTTTCGACTATTAACCATTTACCAACAACTGACAAAGCGGTGTAGTCACAATGAGCGTCAACTTGAGCGTCCTGTGTGAACATGCTTGTAATTTAAACTTGGAATTATTTTCAGAACCACTTCTGCTTTGTACGAATGGCGTCGACGGCCATGACTCGGATCGGATCAACAAGATCGAACAAGTTTACCTTTGTTGAAATGTCCATCGCGGTTGCGTACGTGCTGGCTGTTACATTAGGTAAGTATTTTGTTATGGGTTTAATTTTTTGGTTCTTGTACACTATGAAAAATTGGCAAGTTTTGACCGTCAACCGGGTCGTTAAAAGCCCTGTTTTTCAAAAAGGTTAGGCTGAAACCAATTTGAAGTCCAACTGGGATTCTGCCAAAATAAGATTACACCACACCACCACTCCCTGCGTAGCCACGTTCCATGACAATTTCTTGTTTTTACACCTTGATTAAAAAGGGTTTGACATTCATCGGACAAGTATCGTTGTGCATGCCAGTCGTAAAGTTTTCAACTCGGAAACATGTCAGCTATAAGAATTGGAATGGGGAAAGTTGACAAAAAAAATGTCTTAAAATTTTTATGTCCTGGTTGTACAAGTCATGTTGGTGTAATTCAGGCGTCGAAACCCCGTTAGTAAAATATGTCGTAAAAAGTTATATATCTTTCATACTCAAGTTTTGGCCTTAAAATGATTTTCGAGTGCAAGTGTGAGCATTTGGTGGTGGTTTGTATATAGTTAAATATTCTGCTGTCTACATTGAGGATAATTACCAGGAAAGTTTTTGAATCAAACATTAAGACTTGTTAATGTTAATCTGAACATTGTGAGGTCCATTTGCACCTTGTTCTGTAACAGAAAATTCCCTCTTTTTTGCACGCATCGACTCAAAGAGGTTCAAGTTTGATTTTGTAGCTCACAAGAGTCTGCAAAGCTGTGGACGCGTATAATAATTCAATTCGGTTGGGTTGCACACGCAAATTGCATGTAGGAGGCTTCTTGGTTAACGAGATTGGTCTCACCTTTTGCTTGTATCGCATGGCAATTTTGAAAACGCTCAAGACATTATACAAAAATTATATAGAGACAAAGGAAGCACCTGTTTGATAAAAAATTATTGGTTCTTTATGGCACAGCCCTGCATTGCCCTCAATGAGCATGGGATAAGTTGGGTAAATGGACATGACCAATTGGTAATCTGATGGATCATAAATTGGTAAAACGTGTGGAGCGGATAAGCAAGTAATGGACAAGTGCATTACTGTTGTCAATAGTTTGAAAAAATATTGGGAAAAAAAATATTTGTTGGAAAAGTATGTGAGAAGGTGAAGATTCGGCCACTTTATAATTAAATCCACCTCCTGTGGCAAATGGCTGCAGATGTTCAAACAAAAAGAATACGTGAATTAACACTGAAACACACCTCTGCCTCATAGTCTGTCAATTGTATTGCAGCAGTATATAGTAGATCAAGTTTACAATTTTGATTATGAATTCAATCAAATCAAAGTACCACACACATACATGAAGAGCAGTGAATTTAAATCAAATCAATGTGTGTATCCTCCTTATGGGAAAAGTTGAGGAATAAAATTTACAATTCAATCAGGGATCCATTTAAATGATTGCTCCAGTTTGTTTTTTGCTGAAAGGGTTCGTGTTTGTACTTGATCAAGTTGCACTGCCTGCAGAGAGCGTGTCATGATTATTTGCACTTTGCGCCTATTTGGTCCTACATATAATACAATAAAGAGTTGCCCACGGAATCAGAATATCAGAAAAAGAATCGGATTAATCAGGAATCAGAACACGGCAATATTTTTACAGTTACGGTTGTGTATCAAAACCATTTTGTTTGTTACGTAAGAAAAACGTTACTTTTTCGGTGGCAAGAGGATTTGTGGGAGTCATGTCACGGATTCCCAATCAGAGTCAAGGTCACGCTGTATGCACAATTTACCTGGTTGAACGACGGATCATGTTGTTGTTATCGCGGGTTTTTGAAAAGTCCATGTCATTTGCTTGAAGAAGGCTCTCGAAACCGCAACATTTATATACGTGATGATTCATTGATAATTTAAAGGAATCAAGTTTGAAGGAATGGGAAAAAGTGCTCGAGGACTTGTCAGTCGGATCAGGAGAAGAGTTGCAAGTTTCTCTTGATGAATTGGCAAATTTCGTGTTTTGTTTCAAACCATAAGGCAGTTTGTTGTCAAGCTTGTTATGGTGTATGCGGATGGATGATGATGGCAAGAAATGATATACAGAAATCAATAATTTATGACTTGAGTACGGATACAAGATGTAGCTGGGCATGATATTCTTTGCGGGAAAAATTAGGACACACCAGAGAGGAAATGTGTAGGACTGAGCGAGTGACTGAAAGCACTTTTATATTGATTGCTCCTTGACTTTTCTGCAATTAGGCTTTGTATCGTGTATGAGATTGGACGTGAATGAAATATTCTTCTGTACAAGGTTGTAATGGTTACAATCAAGTTTGTGTTTGTTTTGCCGCAAAGTGAGATAAAAAGTATGCGGCGTTATTAAATTGTCATTAAACTTTTGAGAAACTGCATGCACTTATATTGCATGTGGTGCAGCGTGCCTCATTGTCGGTCATGTCGATTCGCTTGCGTGCCGACTATCCATTGACAAAGTATGGTGGCGTCGGGTTATACAGCTTTTGCCTATTATTCTAGTTCTAGTTTTTATTCGAGAAACAAGGACAAGTTATTGTTTACTGACGCTTTCAAGCCCATCTCCTTTTCCACGCTGCCCACCTGTTAACACTATTTTTTTTCTCTCGGAGAAAGCGTGCCATGGAGGCTAATCCGAATCGGATTGAACCGTATCCGCCCGCTGCAGCATCCTTGAAACTTGATCATGGTTCGTTAAAGGAAGAGGGCAAATGCAAGCAGGACAAATTGGCAAATTGTTTTTTTTAATTCAAGATACATGGAGTGGACTCGCAGATTGAAAAAAAAGAATGTCGGATGATGGGCGAATTGCATACTCTCAATTTCTTTGGCCGCTGTTGTTAATTTAGCGGGAGGAGTTGGGATTGAATTGGGGAAGCGTCGTCGGTGGGTCGTCAGTCAGTCAAAATGAACAAGGTTGATGGATGGCGACGGGGATGAAAGCGGACGAGCAAAGTACGACAAATGTTGTTCGGCGGTTGCCGCGAAAGCTCAAGTTGCCATTTAAGGTTAGTTGAGGTGGGCAGTGAATGATGATTGTTTTTGGCTGTGGAAACGGGTTATAGTGTGTAAAATTGGAGTTGGAATTGGCGTGTGAGGTACAGTGTTGTTTGGACGGTGGCCGACGAGCACGGAGGTTAGGCAGTCACAAGACAGCGACGACGACGATGCATGGCAAAAATAAGGGGAAAAAGGTGAGAATTGGCAAGATTGGGCCAAAAAATGGCGGAACAAGAAGGCTCAACAGGTAGCGGGGATAAACGGAGGCTTGTGCAAATATCTATACGACAATTTGTGTGCCTTTGGGAGGAGTAGTCGAGGAGCGACACATTAAGAAAAAGTTGCAATTTCACGGAGGACTTTTTCATCCGCTGATTTTGCACTTATTCAGCACATTGCCAAAATTAGGTTGGTTGTGTGGGCAGACTGACTTTAAATTGAAACCACTGGTTCCCTGTACATAATGTATTTTTTTGCAAAGAGCTTACACAAATATATAAAAGAAAGGCCGCTTGGTTTCTGTTGGAAAAAGCTGCAGGAGCAGGAAAATTCGGGATGGACATTATCAAGCTTGCGTATGTACACTGTGGCAGATTCCCATCAAGATTGCGCCTTGCAAAAATGTGTGTACACCCAAAATAAAAAATGTGGTGAATTTTTCGCCAAAAGTAGGCGGAATGCGGTTCGAGGACTCGACCGCAGAACAAATTGATTAAGGGAATGTCGGACCGACTTTGTTTGTTGGTTGCAGGCGAATTTATAAAAATTTCATGAACTATGGTTCTTTGTTGGAGCTGGAAATTTTTGGATGGTTTTGCAGAATCTGTGTGCCCGCAAAGCTAGAAGAATCACAATTTAAATTAGCAATTCCAAATAATTCCGGTGGACAAAAAAGAGAGTGCGGTTGGTCCCGATGGAAGAAGATTTGTAATTTGGACTGGTATTTTTTACCTGTAAAATCTCTGGAAACTAATTTCCATGATTGCTCATATATACCTGTTGCTGCTGCGGCTGACTTTTCAAGTCGGTGAACTTGGGGCAGGAAATTTGATGGAAACAACATTCTTGAGCTTAAGCGTCAGCGACTTAGAGGTAGGAAATATTTGACAGGATTGTGTGAACTCTTGGCTATCTGTCGCCTGCCTAATTGCGCAAGTAGTGAAACCAGTCATATTGGTCATGATTTGTTTAATGGCGGCACTCAGCACCACAACTCGTCATTGATTTTTCTACTCTTTGTAACAGAAACATATATGAAACTGCTTGCTCAACCTCTCAACCAGAATATGATTGATGTCGGTTTTGGCAAAATCTGTCATCATTATCCTGTATCAAGTTACTTGGGGGAGAAGAAAAAAAGGCTGTTACTCGTTTCCTCGTATTTCTTGGAAGAAAATATAAGACTTTTCTCTGCCTGGTGGTGAATTCATGCCATGCCCTCTTTATTCTTACAGTCTTTTGGAAATGTCCCTAATGTTGATACAATTGCAGACAGATCACTTGTTTGTTGGGAGATTCACCGGTTTGTGTGTAAATTTATATACAAAGCGGCGGTGTTGGTGTGCCTTTGTTTCTGAACAGGGAGGGTAAAAATGTTATTTATTTATGTCGTATTAGCGTCTATGGTACAGAAGCTTGCGATGTCATTGTTGTGCCAAGAAGAACAAGACTGACACCCACACACACACGCCTTGGGGCTCCTTCATTGTTTTTCTCCCGTAATAAAAGAGAAGAAGTGTACGGGATTTAATGGTTTCAATGTTGGATTGACACAGAGACGCGAAAAAGTAGTGGGTGGTGGTGGTGGCTGACGTGGTTTTAAATGCAGTTGCATAATTGCAACTAAAAGAGGTCCCAAATGTACGGTTCGATTCCGCACAAATTTTGCGGTTCACCAGACCAGGTTGATGAGGCTGGTTCGGTTCGAGAGGTCTTTATGAATGCCGCATAGTACATGCGGTTCAAACAAGATTAAGCTGTGATCTGGTGAACTTTTTGGTCAGAGTCAAGTGGGGTCGAACGGTTAAGTTGGGGTTGAGAAATTTGCCAATTTTTAAAATACCAGTACTGTTACAGTGTGTTTAATTGTTTTGACATTATTTTTGCAGGTTCATATGGAGCTTACGGCGCAGAGACTTTTTTGTGTCCGAGATCATGTGCGAAAGTGAGCGATCCAGTGTGTGCCTCGGATGGCGTCATTTACGCCAATGATTGCGAAATGCGAAGACGGACTTGCGGAAGAGGTAAGAAGAAGGAAATGTGGCGGCGGCAACCATGTTTGAATATTAAGTTGTTAGAAACCCGGCTGTCCAACGACGAGATTGCTGACTGCCCCATTTCAAATGATATACCTAATCATTATGATAATGTGAAAGGGTTAATGCGTACTGACAGGGAAAGTAAACCGTAAGAAGGATTTGTTGTAATAAGTAGTCGCTCATTAGACGTCGAAATATTGAGCTGGTCGACCCTTGATTTGTAGGCCGTAGCAGAAACAACGTGTTTCAGAAATGTAGCAAAAACGCTGTTGTATATTATATTGAACAAGAATTTGGATCAACGTTGTTTAATAGGGCCGTTGAGCGAGAGTGGACGTCAATGGTTGGGATTCCGGTAACGCTAATCGTCTTTTCCCACGCAAGCGTACTTAAGTTGAGGTCATAGCAGTAGGGAAATGTTGCAAGTTTTTGAAGACATGGGCTGATACTGACTCAAGTCATTCAGAAGTCACAACTGTTTCGGTGCATGTAATAAGACTTGAATCAAATACCATGCATATTTATACATGTGTGGCAAATTGTATTTGTTATTTTTTCTCGGTAGCAAACAATGTTTGGAAAGCCGGGACGGTTAGGCCCGACTTGATGTTATCATTCGTGTTGTTTTTTATTTGCTATTATTATTGCACGACTCTTGAGATTTTGGGTCCAAGTAACCTACATAGAATTCGCTATCACTTTTGTTCCATCTGTCTGACATTTAGACGGACATGCAAGAATTGGATTGCTCCTCCTATGCACACCCTCATCAAAGCTACATTAAGAAAACATAGCTTTGATGCATTTATGCATTTATCATTCGGATCGACTGATGGGCGTGACGCCGCACTAACTGTTCTTGTCTGCCTCTCTTACGTTATAATGTGACACGTTTTTTTTACTACAAGCGTCAAACTTAAAAGTCAGTCAGTCTGTTGTAGAAGCGCCGGCTCAAGAAAGCACCGAAGAAGCCGCTTGAGCGCGTGAGAAAAATTAAACTAATGAATTTTTACCTTGAACTTGAGCGATGGTTAGGGCGCATTGGCGAGTGAAATTTTTCCTTTTGAATCTGGGTGACAGCCACCGCCTTAGGGCCATTTTCAGTTTCCAGTTCATCAATTACTCTTGGCTTTAACTATAGCCAAATGACGCCTTTATCTTGTGTGTGTAATTGGACGCAGGTACATGACTCGATTGCTAAATATAATATTGTCAGCTTTTGTTACTCAGTGACTTGAACTTGAATTAGTCAGTGAGTAATTTAATTAGGAACAAGGTAATTCGATCTTTAATTGAATTATTTTTTATCATTAGAAATGGCCCGAATTAAGTCAGTTCCAAGAACTGACAAACATTAGCGGGAATCTCGGTCAGTTCCATGCAGTAGGGCCGTTGGCGAATCTCAAGATCAAGGAGTCGTCTCATAGAGCTTGTTAGCGCCCGTTCAAATGTGGGTCAATCAAAGACAACAATAATGAATTGGCTGTTGTGAGTTGCAATCACACAAGGATTTGCAGAGAACAAATGATTCTGCAATAACAAACACGTTCCTCTCGAACATGCTTTTCTTGCTGATGTTGCCCTGGTAGACCATCTGGCGACGAACTTGGACTTGTGATTTTTTTCTCTGTCATTCTTCTTCTGCTACACTGAATCTGACAAGAGTCATTTCATATTCAAATCATAGCCCCTTGAGAAACAAAAGGAGCTCTCAACGTGCAAAAACATAATTCAATTCGAAATTAACCACCTGCTTGGCTGACATGCCGAAAAAGTTTGATCGGTTCCTTGGTGTCTCAGTCAGTCAGTCAGAGGGAGTGAGTTGGTTGTGTGCTATTAACCGCTGTTTGCTTTCACTTGTCCGAAAAGGTTGTGTGAGCGGGAGACACGCAATTAATCAGACTGACAGAGCTAATGTGAAACTTTTGATTTTTTTTGTAGGTGTGACTGCAGTCAGACTTGACATTTGTACAAGGGCCAGTGGGTCTCAGTGCGATCACAAATGTAACAACGAACACGATCCCGTCTGCGCTTCTGATGGAAGAACGTACCTCAACAAATGCATCCTTCAAGTGGAAGTCTGCAAGTGAGTTAATTGATTGACATTTTTAAATTTTGCAATTCTTTCTGAGAGCCACGATATTTGTAGGGGCTAGAACACAATTTCCCATGTTATATATTTGAAGACGTACATGATAGAAAAATTCACGGACATGTATTGTAATTTGAATGGAAAAAATATTTTAAAACGTACTGCAAACGGTGGTTAGGTAGAAAAAGTCAGAATACGGCAGCAATTAAGTTCTAAAAATTGACCGGCATACTATTTTTAAAGTTGGCAAAATATTTTTGAACTCATGGAGGAACAACAAGGCTTGCAAAAAATCCTAGCTTTAGCTTTATTATCACTATAAAAATATTTAAAGAACATTCAGCTACAATTAAAAAATCCCCAATTGCATCTGGTGCATCCATTAGTTATCAGTTATCACACTCGCAGAATTTAAGCACCCGGACAACACTAATGTTCCTCGCTTTACTGAACGTATAAATCCAGGCTCGTGTGCCAAGGCATAATTGAAAAGATTGATAACCTGCGATTTCTGCCACTGCAAACTGCTGATATAAATCAGAGAGATTTGACTAGAAGCCAAGATCAAGTCGTTCAAGTTAAGACAGCCGACATTAATATTCCAAACGTGCCTTTTCGCGTACTGACAGTTGCATATTGCAACTACACATTGAATGTTTTGCACTTGACTTCCTGGCAATATCTGTATAAGTTGTTTATTCTGCTACACCAATGCTAGACTGAAAGTAAAAATTCTCACTTAATACGCACCCATAATACGGATATTTATACATTGTTCAGCTGTAATTATGCCAACAATAGTACTAACCTTACCTCAATCAAAACTCGTGGGTGTGGGCCAGTAATGCACCGTTAAAGTTTGATTGATAGGCTTGGACAATACCGTTTTTGTGAAAGTTATACCGGGATGCCAAAGGTACATGACAGAGAAATGAAACCTGTGTCAGCAAGTTTTATTATAACGTCATTAGCACAAAAGTAAAATAGAAAGCAAAGGGAGTGGGCGGCACCAAAAAAGCCATCAAGGAAATTGAGGCTAAAATTTTATTTGTTCGGAACATTTTGCACAATTTTCAAAGGCGGATATAGTATAGTATATAGTATGCAAAATTGACATCCGTTGTTGCGAAAATTCAAGTTGACCAAGAATCAAGGTGAAATTTCAATCGAGCTTTTTACTATTTGCGCTTTTGAAACAAGTTATTTTCTTGTCGTTTTATTACGCTTTTTATTGTTAAAGAGGCCTGACCTTTCGACACTTGTCAAGATTTAACCTGGGTTAGCCACCAGACCAGACAATGACAAAAGCAAAAAAAACTGTTTTACCTTTAAAGAGAATCTGAACTTGTAACAAGGGAAATATAGGTTGAAGGTTTAATGATTTTGCCTGACTGACGGGGGGAAGAGTTGGTTGGTAATTTTGCTGAAAATGTAAAGCCAAGCGATTATTGTTTTCCATCAATGAAGGCGCACACGGAACTCATGTTGTCCGTTTGACACGGTAAATTTAAGGAGCAGAGAAAAAGGGTTGTATTACATGATGGGAAAAAGACTGAACACGGGCCTCAAGGCTTGATTAGCAAGCGAATTATAATGGGATGATGAGAGAGTAGCAGGGAATTGGTAACGGCGGAAGAAAGGTGATGAGCCAGTAATGACGACGTTCATCATGAATTAAGCAATTCAAAATAGCGTGAATGATGACGGCAAATGCAACTTTCAACAAGTTACTTGGTCAGTAAAATTATTATAAAAGGAATGCGAACATGCGAACTGCAGTTTGAAGCATAAAACATGAACATAATTACCCTTCTTCAGCAGATTCGTTTTGCCAAGAAAAAGATGGAGTTGTGTATAGTTCATAAATAATAATAGATGATGTTAACCGTGCTCTATGGGCACCTTAATCAACTGCATTGAATCAGGTGAAATTATGACGCGGAATGACCAGTCACTAACTAACGGCACCCTTAATGTAAGATCAAGGCCATTGGTAACATGGCGTGTGGAGTCAAATACAGCTACAACTTAGCAACAGCGGCATCAAATGAAGTCTTGTGATCCATGATCCGATTAAAATTGCTTCGGTATGGGTTAGCAGTGTAATTGTAACCTATGGGATGTGCTCCGTTATTTCTTCTTTTTAATTTGGTTTCCGAATAAGTTGTAATGATAATGTGGTCCACATTTCAGAATGTCATTTCTGATGCATCCTGTAATTGAATCGTGGCTCTCTCTCTCTCTACATTTAGATATTACTTGGTTCATCCATTATTATTTTGGCCCGATTTGTGCAACAATATTTTTAAATTTATATTTTCAGACGAGGAATCTTACTGGCTCATGCCGGACCTTGCATGAATGCGACAGCTTCGAGGGAAAACTGCCCGGTTAGCTGCAAGTACGCTCCCAAGGATGGCCCTGTTTGCGGTTCTGATGGCAACGTGTACAAGTCGACGTGCGAAATGAAGTACCAAACTTGCGGGTAAGGTTTAATTTTAAACTATTTCTGCTCATGTTCAACGGCCTCCAAATTAGGAAAAAGAATTATTTTGGCCTATGGTATCCAATGCCGTAGGTGTGACGTTAATTTAATTACGCAAAAATTTGCGAAATTCCTGGTAATGACTCCAAGACAGTCAACAAAAGAGGCAAAAATACAAAAGTAAAGACAAGTGGGTTAAGAACAAAAGTATTTCAGCCCAGACCTTTGTAATATTAAATTTTGTGTGTCATTTAATTTTTTGTCATCAAAATTTTTGGTAGATGCTTGAGAGTCAAAAATTTGTTCTACGATGAACTTGAGCTTGAATGAGTTTCAATGTCTTGTTTATTGCTAATCATAGGCAAGGCGTTGTTCGGACATCGCTGAAACGGTGCCAGACCACTAAACACTGTGGTGACTCCTGTTGGCGGATTGCAAAGACCACGTGTGGCTCTGACGGAAGACTTTACCACAATGGATGCGCCATGAAGATGAAAAACTGCGGGTACGTTTCAGGTGTTTCCGAAACACAAATGTCACATTTTAATCGTCATTTTATAACGTCGCCCCGGGACACTCAGCTATAATTTGTGGTTACTATTGTACAGGAAACACGTGTTTGAAGTACCGATTGCCTACTGTGTCAGCACCAGAAGAGCCGAACTCGGATGTCCAGACTCTGTTACTTGTGAGAACGAGCCCTACAACCCTGTTTGCGGGTCAGATGGCAACGTGTACGATAATGATTGCGAACTTCGTTTGATGAATTGCGGGTAAGTTGGAGAATTTTTGTTCTTGGTTGATTGGAATCACTGCTGAATTTACTTGACCAAGATTTTTTCAAATTATACTTCAGACCGCAAAAGTACAAGGTGGACAAAGTCTCGCTTGAGAAATGTCAAGCCAAGATGCAGCGGTGTAACATAATAAAATGCGGCCCCACGTACGACCCCGTTTGCGGCACTGATGGCAGGACCTACGACAGTTGGTGCAAGATGCAGCAGGTCATTTGCAGGTAAATACACACGCCTGATGCAAGTCATGTGCACTCTGACATTATTGAATCATGTAACTGAATGAAAATTGCTTTCAGGAAGGGAATCCAATTAGCTCACTGGGGCCCGTGTACCAATTTGACCGAGACTCACAAATGTTCGCTAATTGATTGCTCGAACGAAGTCAAATCAGATGTTCCCGTTTGCGGTTCCGACGGAAACGTTTACAGGCAAGTGGTGCATTTTACAAATATGATTTAAATTATTGTTGATGTTTGTGTATAGTAGGAAGTTGCTAAAAATTATTTTTTTGCTTACAGATCAGAATGTGACATGCGTAAAGAGACTTGCGGACAACGCGTGGTGGCCGTGTCGCTGGACCGGTGTCAGACGACAAAATATTGCAACGCTGTTTGCGAAAGCCGACGTGAATTCGTTTGTGGGTCAGACGGCAAATTTTATCGCAATGAATGCGAAATGAGAAGCTTAAATTGTGGGTAAGTGTGAAATAAGCGAGTGATGGAGATTACCGAGAAAAATTGCACATGGCGTGTGACTTCTGAAGCAAACGAGGGATTTCGGCGGCAGATGCAAAGGACAGAGAATCTATAAGGCTTTAATAATCGGCGTCATTGTGGAAGGTCTTGTGCGGAATAAAAGGCAATTTTGTCGAGGTTATGTTGAGTGAGAAAAGTTGATGAGGATGCAATGGTCAGTTGTCAGTCAGAACGTTAAATCAAGTTAACAACGCATTATAATGCACCGACGGGCCAATTTGGCTGATAAGATCAGCGGATTTGTAAAAGGAGAAAAATTATCGTTACCTGTGGTTTTAATTAAGACAGGCCGGCGGAAAGAGTTGATAAATGAATTTCCCGAAGGTATGTTCAAGCGGGCCGTTTATAGATCAGCAGGAAAAACATGAGAAGGAGGAGGAGAAGGTTGGGGAAGCCTAATTGGCAGTTGAGGTGAGGTGTGACAATGGATAATCGATGCTTGTTTCGTACGTGATTACCTGTTAAGAAGGATACTTTGTTTCTCACACGACTCTTTTGCCTGCATGGGAAAGCAAGTAGGGTTTCCGTTAAAACCAGCTTCTGGATTTTTTAAAAGTGTATTATGATGAGCGAGAGAGCTTGATGCTGTCTTTCCGCAAAATAATCAGGTTTATAGGTACGGTGGTGTCGGTCGGCTTTTTGAGTCCCGTGTGCTGATTCAATTACATGTGTAATTGCAGCGACCGACAGAATGGCAAACAGGTAAACTGTTGAGGAGGGCGTCATGTGCATTTCCTGCTTCTTCCTTGTTCTCCAATGCGATTATCATTATACGATATGCGTTTGATACTCGGGTGTAATGTTGGACAAAGAAAACCGCTCACTCGACTTCCTCCCAGTTTGTTCGTCTGATTGTCTGCAAATGTCTCTTCCTCTTGATTCTTTTCAATTTTTAAATTTCTGCCAGAAATACCGCAAGCTTTCCTGATTGTTTTCAAAGCAATTTCAAATCGTTTTGCAGAAAACACATGTATGTCGTCCCACTCAAACGATGCTTGGCCGCCTTTCAATTCCGCGGATGCTCACGAATGTGCTCCACCGAATTCGACCCCATCTGCGGAACTGACAACAAAACTTATTCCAACGATTGTTTCCTCGAAATTGAAAATTGTAGATCCAGGTCTCTGGTAAGTGTTATAATTAAAATTTTAACGTTTTGAGTGTCAAAAATTTGTGGTAATACAATTTTTCCCCTTTATGTAGGTATACAAGAAACATCACGGGAAATGTGGTCAACCTGTTCCTGAAACGAGAAACTTTTTATACAGATAATTATTATTACCCCTTGATTTTTAGCAGTCGAGCTAATTATTAGCTGCTAAATCATCTTTGGTTATAAGTTGTATTTATTGATGTACTAATTTATTATTTTCTCACTCTTATAATTTATATTGTGATGTGACACTTTTTTCGTTCGATGACGACTTGCATCTATTGTAAATTGTTAAGCCACCTGTGACATCCCTTGAAGTTATGGATTGATCAAGTAAACGTGCCGAGTTAATATAGAAACCACTATTTTTTATCATAATTTCAAAAATGTATATGCTCTTCAGTGTCTACTTATTAACAGGTCTGCAATCAACTTTCTCCACTTTGGTGTATATTATTTTTCCCATAACAATTTTCTACTGAAAAGCCTCTGAGACCCATTGAAAAAAATTATGCTTCTTATTAGTGCCACTAAAAACTCAAATTGAGCTCATTTCGCCCTATAAATATTCAGGTTGAGCGGCTGATCGCTTTTAACCCCTGCAACTTCGACCTCGACAGCTGACCCAGTGTCAGTCATGGGCAGATTCCATGACAGGTCCCAAATATCTCGGCTCATCAATGATCTCCTTGGCGGTCTCGACAGCTGGTTCAAGTCACTAGTAGTTGTTTTTTACGTTTTCAGTAGGCATGTTGGACGCTGCTTGCTGATTCTGGTTGTTTTGAAAAGAAAGTGATGAAAAAGGAAGCAAAGATTCGGTAGTTGTTTGTGGTGGAAATGGAGGACATTCGAGATTCAATGAAGAAGAAGATGACGGTCTGATGTATTTCACAGTGTGAAAGATATGGAGCACGGATGCCGAGATGCGTATCCAGGCTTCATGGAGCAGGAAACTTTGGTTGAGATTCTCATCCGCCGATGAAGAATCTGAGGCTTCTTCTTTCTGGGAAGCCGGTAAAACGATAACGCTCGTTGGCAAAAGTGATAGAGCCAAAGTGGTGGTTGTTTGAGAGCTATCGTTCCTGTCTTGTCTCTTCTGATATCCTTGTGTATCAGTGTGTACATTTTGCGATCAAGCAAAAAGTGGCTGCTAGTGCGCCGACTGACTTTTTCTACCTTTTCACCAGCAGCAGCAGCGTGTGTTATCAGCGTCGTTGTCGACGAGTGAATTTTTAGCCAAACGAGCAAATAGAGGCAATTGTGAGACGATCTCGAGATTTGTCACGTTTAATCAGAAATAAAGAAAAGACCATGTTTGCATCGTTATATCGTAGTCTTGATCCAGCAAAAGACGTTCATCATAGGAGCAGATGGAACGCTTGAAGTGAATGAACTGACAGACTGTTGAATTAGAAGCGATGGCGGCGTCCACGCCTTGAAAAAATCCCTTGATATCGTTCATTCAGTTAGTTGCATCATTGCCGGTCATCACACACACTAACTGAAGCATATTAAGGGAAAATGTCAGCGACATTCATTATTATTAGATTACGTATATACTTTAGATTCCTTCCGACGGAGCGTCCACCGCTGCCGTCAGTTGGCCATTTTTTACAGTGACCACCACTTGTCGCCCACTGTCCAGAAATTGCCATAGTTGGAGTCACCACGTGGAGGACGAAGCAACGGCAGCAGCAGCAACAAGGAAATCAGCGACGCTAGTAGCCATCATCATGACACTAGTAGACTCGTGAACAAAGTAAAGCATCAGTCAGATCCGCTCCAACGTTGATCTTGTCAAGCCTCGAGAAGTGCGCCGGAATCTGACAATTTAACAACGGGTCCATCATGACACGGTTCAAGAATCCGGACAAAATGTGCTACGCATTCTCAACATGATAGACTGGAACCAATTCGCTTGTGTTGCCCGTGTCTCGATTTTTTTAAAGCCTTTTTCGGATAATTCTAGTTTTTAGTGTGTTAGTTTGCCTGGTTGTTTGTGTCGCCAAGTTGGTGAAGTGACTGACTATTAAGTTGCACGGACGGTAAATATTTATTTATAGGATTCGCAAATTCCTTCTGCAGTCTAGACACCAAGGTTGCAAAAATGGAGGAGGTCACAGGTCTCAAGCAAAGGTAAGTTGTGAGATTTCAATTGGAAATTTACTTTACCCTTATCTTCCTCAATCTTGAAAAACTAACCAAGGGTCAGCTCAAAGTTTATGTATGGTTTCAGTCCCTGAACTAAATCCACAAACTTAATTTTGCGATAAGCGATAAATTTGTAGCGACAACCAAGGCAAGATTTCTTGTGTTAACAAGGAATCCATTGATGTTAGCCTTTTCTTGCATATTTTTATCAAGAGCCAAGTACAGTTGAGAAATATTTTATGAAAGGGGATTTTGCAGCCAGTTGTTGAACTTACAAAAATAGTTAGGACGTAAAATTTTTTCCCCATTGGCACCTTGAATCCGGTTTCAATTTCATAAAGGAGCCTAATGGCAATATAAAGTGTAATTGCCAAATGCGTAATTCTCACCCCCGCAAAAAAGCCCGGTTAAAAAAGAGTAAAGTATGTGAATGGAACGCTGCAGGTTTCCAATGCAATTACTGTGAATACTTTTAAAACTTTGCACACAAAATCCCCTGAATATGCGGTACGAGCTCTAAGAAATAAAAATTCTTGACACTGAGACCACGTTTGAATTATGAACCTTAAAAATTGAATTAGCAAATAACTGCAGGCTCAACAAACTGCTATCAAATGCTCTTTTGTCTGTTCCAAGTTACGAATGCATAGTGAAGTTTACTTTCGGTGGGGATAATCTGGTGCCAAGATATCTTAAAAAAGAGATACATTTACTCATCATTGAACGAGAGGATCATGAGGCAAAGCCTACGCAAATATACACATATACAAGATCAATAAATGGAGCAAAAAATTAAAAAAGATTTGTACAAATATCTTTGAACGACGCTGCTGAGCCGGCGCTGCTGCTGACATTTGCTGAAAGCGTCTCAAGGGATCGGGTGAAGTTGGGCTTTTTTGGAAGGTTATATACTTTTAAATTAGGATACTCCCGTCCCGTGGTAGCATTCATGGCTCATAATTTACCCACTGCGAAATTGTTGTTCAGTCATAAAAGTAAAATGAGCATTTGTAGTAGTAGTAGTAGGCGGACTCGGTGTTTATAGTTGCAATTTTTTAACTTGTTATTTCACATGATAACGAGACATGGCAGATTCTTTCACTTGGCTCATACCGTCTTTGTAATGGGAAGGTAGACAGAATATATAATAAAATGTTTGACGGACTTTTGACTTTGGCTGTGTAGGTGGAGGCGAGAGCGGCAATCATCCGTCCTGTACTTAATTGCCTATGGATTCTTGCTCAATCATCTACTATCAGGAAGTCTTGTAGTACAGCATGTAAATGCCCGTAAGTAGTAAAAAACATTTTGTCTTGTGTTTCCCCTTTTGTAATATTTTTTCGACAAATATGGTGTTTCCGAAATTGAATTCTGGAACATGAAACGATGAGCGCGCGGTCGGATGCAGAAGTATTATAATTTGAGCTTGATTAATGACTGTAGAATCTTATGGTTACGATGATGCGGACGGAGACGACTTTGACAGCAGCGTCAGACTGGTTTACGGCGATAATGGAGAACCAGGTGAATTTCAGAAATTTGAATCTGTGTTGTACATATATTTTTCGTGCGTTGGTGCCAAAAAATACAGAGGGTGTTAATTAATGGCGGATGCATTTGGAACAGATTACAGAGACCAACATGGAGCGTTCGAGATTAATGGCCCTTGCTCGGATTACAAGCCTGGGGAAGATGATCTTCAAGCGTTTGATTTCATTAGGAAGTTCAGGTAACGTGCGAAAAATGCGCTGATACATTATCAAGATGAATTGCTTCTTTCAGTTATCTTGAAACTCTTATTGCATGCTGCTTGGTTCGAAACGAGTCAATTTTTAAAGCGGGATAACAATTAAAGAGTGCACTATTGCATAACCATGAAAAAAACGCGTGGCTGCTATCATCGAGATGATTCTACAGATGATAAAAATGCAACTCGTCAAAATGTTGATTCAACTGCAGGTTAGACGTTCTCGAAGGTGAACTATCAGCAGTTACTCGAGTTCGCGGCTCAGACAGACTTCAAACGGCGTACAGACTAGATAAGCAAGTGGATCTGACACAAGGAACGAGGTTTGTTGTTGACACTTAATGACATGGGTTTCGCTAAAAAATATATATTTTTTGATGAGATGATCGATCCGTTGGCTTCTTTCCAGGGAAATATTTCCGCAGGGTCTACCTGAGCAGTTCAGTTTCATTACAACGTGGCGAACGCGAAAACCGCCCAAGGTTCCATGGCATATTGTTTCGATGCAGGATATTTTGAACAGAACGCAGTTTGCTGTCACGCTGAATCCTCGGCAAGAAACTGTAGAGTTTTCCATCAATGACTATGAGAACCGATTGCAGACGCTCAACTTCCGAAACGTTGAGGTATATGCTTCAAAACGGTTTTAGCGGAAGTGGATTAAAAGAGGCTTAATGTGATATTAATCTGAGGATGTTTCAAGGTATTTGACCGAAATTGGCACAAATTACACTTTGGCATATTCCGTAACCGTGTGCTGTTGTACGCGGATTGTGAAGAAGTTGGCAGTGAAAGTCTGCAGTCCAGGGGACTTCTTGATGTTAATGGACGCATGTCGTTGGCGAAACTGGCGGGTACAGCTAGTACTGTGCCGGTAAGCGTCGACTTTGGCTATAATTTAATTCTTGGATTTTTTGTAACAATAATAAATCTAAAAGCGTTTTATAAGTACAGATCGATCTGCAATGGATGGTGCTGAACTGTGACCCAACGAGGCCGGAAAGGGAAACTTGTAACGAACTGCCGGTAATTTGATCAGTTTGAAGAGCAAAAAATACAAATTGGGCTTCTGATAAATTTGTAGTATGTTTTTTGCTATAGCCAAGAGAAACTCCGAAACATGAAGCAAAACCAACTTGTGACGTCATCTGCCCACAAGGTCCTCCTGGTTTCAACGGAACTGACGTATGTTTTGATTTAGATTGGGGAGAAAACAAATCAAGAAGAATAAAAAAATTAAATGTGGCTTGTAAACAGGGACAGGACGGCTTTCCCGGCGAACGAGGACCCAGAGGATCGCAAGGGCCTCCTGGATTCCCAGGTGACAGAGGACCTTCTGGAATCGCTGTAAGATTTTGGACAAGGTTAAATTTTTAAATCGAAACCTGAAGACAAAAATATGATTTCTGAAACCAGGGAGTGGCAGGGCCACAAGGACCTCAAGGCTCTCGAGGATTGACTGGGCCACCAGGTTTACCTGGATTCAAGGGAGATCGCGGAGTTGACGGACTTCCCGGTTTTAAAGGAGACAAAGGTGACGCTGGCGATAGAGGAGATAAGGGCGACCGTGGGGATCGAGGTTTCAGTGGAGCTCCTGGCCCCATTGGTATGCAAGGGCCTGCAGGGGACGTTAGATCTGTTACTGGCCAACCGGGACCTAAAGGTGACAGAGGCGACCAGGGGTTACCGGGCCTTCAGGGCTTGGACGGACTACCTGGAAGACAAGGAACCCCAGGGGAAACTGGAAACACTGTAAGTTGAACGTTCAAAAAATTGAAGGTTTACTACTGATTTGTTATTTAAAGCTTGTTTTGATTCCAGGGACCCAGAGGAAGAGACGGATTACCAGGACATAAGGGTATGCTTGCAGTAGAAATTATGATAATTTTTTACAAACAAACTGATATCTATAATGGGTTTGATCAATAACAGGTTTCAAGGGCGAAGCTGGAACTCCTGGCTTGATTGGACCTAGAGGACCTGTTGGACCAGCTGTAAGGCGTTTTGCAGTGTCATACCAGGTGATCTCAAAATTGATGTTTAATGCCATTTAATTCCAATAGGGACCTCCTGGACCCCCAGGTCCATCGTCAGGACCTTCAGGCGGAATACCGGTTGTTGGACCTGTTGGTCCTCCAGGTAAACTGACTGATTCATAGCATTTTGCAGGATATATAATTACTGTGATGGGTATCATTGCTGAAGCTTATGAATTTTGTTATCTCAGGACCATCTGGCGAACCCGGACTTCCAGGCCCAAAAGGATCAATCGGACCTCGAGGAGAGCGTGGAGACAAAGGAGAGCCTGGAGCAGACGGCCACAAAGGTGAACGAGGGTCTTCGGGAATACCAGGTATCGATGGAGCTAGAGGAGAACCTGGGAGAGAAGGCTTACACGGTTTGCCCGGACCAAAAGGAGACATTGGTCCTGTTGGTTTGATTGGAGCACGAGGACCTGCAGGATTGATCGGTTTACCGGTTAGTAGAAAGTAGACCTGTTGACTATCCAAAACTCAAAAGAATACTAACGATGTGACGCTTGTGTCTCTTCAGGGCCCCATTGGACCGCCTGGAATTGAAGGTACACCTGGAACCAAAGGAGACCGAGGACAAGATGGGAAACCGGGAGTTCCAGGAGGAGCTGCATCTGCAGGACCGCCAGGTAAATTGCGTTAGCGGAAATATTTATCTTAAAACAGCCATTGCTCATTTCCTTTTGTTTTTTATTCTTCCAGGACCAAAAGGTGACTCTGGAACACCTGTAAGTAAAGGCAAAAAACCACCATCCGCTGGACTTTGTTTTGAAGTTTGTTCAAATAATGTTTTTGCCATTTCAGGGAACTCCGGGAGAACCTGGACAACCGGGATCTGCAGGTACACCTGGATCACGCGGTGAGCCTGGTATGCCAGGTATTCCAGGAACTTACGGAAAGCCAGGGCCAGAAGGAGAACGCGTAAGCTTTTTGTTGGTTATCTTTTTGAAGATGATTTGATGAAAATTTAATATCCTTTGGCTTTTTCAGGGGCCTGCTGGAGAAAAGGGAGACATTGGTGCTCGAGGACCCGAAGGCCCCCAGGTTAGGCTTTGTCATGTTTTAAGTTAAATGGATACAACAATATAATGCTCAGTTTTTACTAACAATTCCAAAATGCAGGGCATTTCTGGTAAGCCTGGAATTCCCGGATTTGTCGGTAAACCTGGTTCGAAAGGAGACCGCGGTGACCAAGGAAATCCAGGGCCTCAAGGACAATCTGGACCCCCTGGAATGATTGTATGACCTCTCAAATTTTTATCATCAAGCTTTCGAAGAATATTCCTCATTGATATTTAATATATTTTGTTTTAGGGCCCCGCAGGACCTGCTGGAATGATGGGACCTCCTGGAATCCCAGGTTTGGAAGGTGAAATATTCACAGATGTTTGCTTCGATCCCGATATAAATATAAATTATTTCATTGCAATGTCGATTTGTCTCACAGGCAAACACGGTTATCCAGGCCCAGCTGGACCTCCAGGACCTCCAGGTAAATATTTACTTTCCAATTTTTTAAAACGATTTTAGAAGTCTACTGGAAATATTATTGTTTCAGGTGAACCTGCTCCTCGTGGTAGCGGTGGCGGTGAAGGTTATGGAACTCCAGGCGACAGAGGCCCTGCAGGTCCTGCAGGACCAGCTGGAATGGTAAATTTAGGTTCAAAAATAAAAAATACAACTACGATGTGCTTTACATTAAAACTTGTGAAATTTTAGCCAGGTGAACGTGGAGCAAATGGAGAGCGAGGTCCAACAGGGGCTGCCGGAGTACCCGGAATTCCCGGAAATCCAGGAAGTGTGGGACCTCCAGGGGCATCGGGACAAAGAGGTTTACCAGGAACTCCAGGTCATCCGGGGCCACCTGTAAGCACCAGCAATAAAAACATGGCAAACCTATACATTTTTAAGTACACAAACAAAAATATGTTACTAATTTTTAACAGGGTCGCAGTTTTACTGAAGGAGAGTTAAGGGACATTTGCGCTTCTGTCTTGCGTGGTAAGTTGAAATGAATTATGTCAAGATGAAAACCTAAATTGTTCAAAACAAATTGCTCGTGGTAATGTTAACACCGTCCCTTCTGATACGATACAAAAGGGGATAAATGTAAGTGTACTTACTAACATCATGATGATAACCGCATAAATTTTAGATCAATTAGCCGAACTCACCGCCAAGCTTTCAGGACCTCCTGGACCTCCAGGAAGAGGTAAGAAGAAATTTTGCGAGAACAAAAATTAATTTTAACGTGCGATTCTAATATAAAGAATGTTTTTTCAGGCAAACCTGGAAAGCCCGGTCCACCTGGATCTCAAGGTCCACAAGGTTGGAAGTTGTCCATTAATATAATTTGGCTGCGTGTTGATATGCGGCAATTGGCAATTGCTTTTGTTCCGTCTTTGTTCCTGTTGTGCTGTTGTGCAAGTTTTGCAATCCCATAGACTTAAATCGAATGAATTCTGGTTCTAGAGGGACGCAGTTACCCGAGCATATGTTCCACAGTTGGTATAGTTTATGTAGTTTACTGACTTGACTTTTCTGAAATCGGCTATAGACCGCTTGGAGGAACTTGTGAGGGGACTTGTGGGCCCTCCTGGTGTCCCTGGCATTGGAAAGCCAGGACGCCGCGGGCAACCTGGACCACAGGGCATTCCAGGTATTTCATAATAGTCTTGCCCCTGTTGACCTGACCGTGTGATCTGACTAAACTTGGAAATACTTAGTTTAACAATTAATTTTTTCACTCGTACATTCATACGCAGTTCGAGGGTTACGTTGGTTTTTCAAAACAGTTGGAACTTCATTTATATATATGAAACGTTATCGTTCTTGCTTTGTAGTTTATTGTTGAGCCTGAGCCTTCATGTGAAGCTTGCCGCTTGAAATAGCTTGCGTATTGCTTTTTCGGCGATTATCAATGATGGAACCGATTACTAAATGGCTGTTGCGGACCATAGGTGATCCTGGACGTCCTGGTCTTCAAGGAGAACGAGGTTTTACTGGTCTTCCCGGTGTACCCGGCTCAAGAGGTCCTGAAGGACCCAAGGGCGAGCGAGGAGAACAAGGAGAACGTGGTCCGGAAGGCGTCGGCCATGAAGGACCTCCCGGCCAACCTGGGCAACCAGGTAAATTTTTGAAAGCAGTTAAACAAAAAGCTGTAATTTCTGTTCAATTATTTTAATAACATTTTACGAATAATAGGACCACCTGGACAAGCTGGAGTGGGAAGTCAGGGCAGACAGGGTGAACGAGGAGACCCTGGAAGAACAGGTGCGGCGTTAATGTCCAATTATCTAAAAGCCAAAAATTCAAAATTATCAAATATTTCTTTTTGATTGTAGGACCACCAGGGCCACGCGGTCCTCCAGGATCCAATGGACCTCCAGGTTTTTGCGAATATTGCGGGTTCCCTGCACCTGGTCCTATCGATGGTGGCAACAAGAAAGGGCCGTACAAAAAGAAGTAAAAAATTGCCATTGTCAATGAATACAGAAAGACGGAGTTAATGACATTGTAATATATGAATAGTTGTATTGATAGCTAGAAGAACTCAAGATATGTTAGTGAAATGAATCGAAGGCTCTATACGAAGCTCATCAGATGCTGGCGAGAATTTCTGCTTTTTCTTGCTTGCTTCCAGATATTTCTGAAAATTAATATGTCGTAAATGGTAAATGAGCTGAAAACATTTTTATACGTGTCAACTTGTTGTTCCTTGTTAAAGATAATTAACTGTAAGTTTTTTAAATGCGTTTCATGGAAGTTCTTGTAATGAAGATTCAAACTTGAGAGTGTACATATAATGGCTACTATCATAAATGCAAAATATAAAAAATAGGTCAATCTTGACTATAGCTGATAGCTCGGTTGATGAATTTTATTATTTTGGAAAAAAACTGGCATCCCGTTTCGGCACAATATTCTCGATTACCGATATCAATTTTGGCTGCATACAGGACAATAGTTCACGCCGTTTTCACGGTTAACCGATGCATTTTAACAAACGAATACGACATTATCACTGACTGACTGCGTCCGAGAACGAATTCTGCGTATTTCGAACAGAGGATTGACTTCATAGTTAAGCGTCGCTTGGCACTGGCCTCAGACGGCTATTACATGCTTCACATTTGAACAATTGCACTGGATTCTCCAAAGTACACTGTGGGCAGTGAATTGTTTTCCGTTTACTCTTTGTGTCCACTTTTAGCACCGGGAAATTACTTGGGTCGTTAGGAGGTACAGGTATGTCGGGAATTTCTAGATCGGTTTCAGGCTCGTAGTGAAAATCTTGCGTTTTGGAGCACATTTGACAAACTTTGCCATCACAGTAATTGACATAGGTGCAATGGGGACACTGCCACCTGGATTCTGCAGTGTCGATTTGAGAATGTCCCAGCGATGACGTGGAGCCTTTACGGGTGACACTAGCGTAAGAGACTGGCACTTGGAAGTTTGAGGCTTGCATGTGTTTGGTGATTTCATCGTTTGGTAACCTGGTGCTGTCGCCATTTTGAAGGACAAAGGCAGAAGCTTCGTCTGACCGTGGTGTGACATCGTCTAGATTGGTTTCAAAATAGGCTGACTTTTTGGGAGCTTTATTCTGTGACTGAGTCATGCTTCTTGGCAGATCGGCGTTTGTGGTCTTGGCTGGGGCACTTTTGTAGTCCCAGGAATAGTCGGACGATGAAGTTGATCTGGCTCCATTATCGCTGGCCTGGTTCGTCGAGTACATCTTTGGTAATTTTGGCTGATTCGCAACTTCATTATTTGTTTTCGGCAGATTAAACTTGTACGATTGAGCTTGAGCAACAATGTCATCATCAAGATTCGTGCCATAGTTGTTGTTGGTCAGCTTGAGTCTGTTCACTCCATCAGCATAGTCAGCTGCTGGCGAAGGTGTCCGTGGGTTGATCAAAGCGTCACTTTTCGGAACCTTGGTTACATTCAGCGGTTGTAGTCCTTCAGTATTGTATGGGGTAAACATGGATTTTCGCCCATGCGTCCGGGATCTATCACCAATATCAGGTAGCAGGGATTTGGTTCTTCTGCCTTCACTGTCATGCCTGACACGATGCCGGTCAGTTTCGTAAATACTGGAACTTGGCACAGCTGGAACGGAGGCTTCAAACACGGGATCGTAAAGATTTTCCTTTTCGTCCACACGATTCCTTGTGTGATTCAGAACTTTTTGCACTAGCTCACGCTCAGGCATATCATTTGCCATCTGTGATAAGGCCGGAAGGAAGGACTTTTCTTCAATTTTTACACCGCTGGATGACTGAGATAGCTGAGCAACTTTTTGCTGATGCTGCATATGATTATACTCGTAGACTATCTTTGTTCCAATACTAGGTACATCCCCAACATGGATACACCGGGCTCGGAAGATCGCGACAGGAGACAGTTCAACTTTGATCTTATTTAGAACGTATTCTGATAGTTGTGCAAGGATCTGCAAAAAAAACAAATAACAATCAATGTCTTGTTTAAACACCAACGAGCTTACAACTTTTTGATGTCAAGTGCATACCTCACACTCCTGACTAGCAATGATGCAGTCTCGTGAAACTCTGGTCAAAGTATCCAAATTCGGTTCTCGGGCCAAGGTCAACTTGCCATCCTCTAACTGAACGTAGCCCATTGAAATCAGTACCTCATGCGCATTTTCCAAATGGGCTTGAATGTTGTGGATGTAATAAGCCGAACATAACTGGAATATAATCAAATTGCGTTACAACAGCGATCAGAGTCATACTTTGTTGGCAATCTATTTCATCTTACAGACTCAACTCACCAATATTTGCTTGAATTCCACTCTCCACGGCTGTTCCAAAAGACATTGAGCATATTTAGCTAAACAAAGAAACGCCTCGCTGGCTTCTCGTGGCTCAAAGGCATCAGTTCTTCCAGTTACAGTTTGACGAAGTACACTGGCTACTGCCGGTGTCTGAAATTTCCGCTCATGCGGAACATTGTTGAGGTAGTTCTTGGCATAACCTATGAATATCAAAGTATTCTTGTCAACATAGTTTTTCCCAGACTTCATGTCAAAAATTGAAAAGATCTTACCTCTGAGGGTTCCCAGAGCTTCCTCCTTATCTTGACGGTTCGAGCTTTGGCTGAATAGATCGTGCTGTTGATCAATGTATTTGAAGACTACGCCAGTGTCTTTGAACACTTCAGGCCTTGCATATGCCATGGTGGAACTTCAGTCCGAATACTACATGAACGTAGTAAGTTTTATGCAACCAAACTTTAACTGAACTGCATGGCAATGTTGTGGCGCTTAAGCTAAAGTCTAGTGCTTTTCTAAACTTAAATGTAGAAACGTTCCAGTACAATACAACTCAAAATAAAAACACTAACGTTCCATAATAAGTTAATCATTCAGTATGTTATTGTTGACGTTTTTGTGCTTCACTTGCCCTATAAACTTTTATGGCAGACGGTGCAAAATTCTCTCGAGTGATTCACAAGTATGTATTCACATGTATTCTTACGTACGTTTAAAGTTGCCGGCTAGCGCAAGGATAGCTGTGTCTCTTTTTTCGTAAGGCCGTTCAATTTGTAAAATGCACTTGTTTAATCCAAATTTAATTGCAATTATAAATTCTAGAATTTTTTTGATAAACTTCAGAGTTATTGCTTGCGTTTGCAAGAAAACCATGGCGGAAATGCGGCAGAATGGAAATATTCAGGCCGTGTGGGTTGCAAGACGAAGACACACTTTCGGCTCGCCTAATAATAGCGTCAATTGCGCTAGCCGAAAATACATGTTGCTGTCAAATACTATTTGCTATCCCAATACTGGTTGCTTGCAACGTTAAGTCAGAAGACAGCGCCGGTTTCAAACAGCAATCGCCGGTCCAAAGAAAACCGGACAAGGACGCAACTGGAGGACTTGCGGAAGCCTTTGGTACTAAAAACAATTCGAACGTTTGTAAGCCACAGGCGTCGTCCAATATTCATTAGATTTTAAAGTGATTACTGTGCAACAGGTAACTTGAAAATGATGTAAGGTATGGCCTGAAGCTATTTTTCTTTATTGATTGCAGGTACAGCAAATTCTCCAAGGTAAAAATGCAATTTGACGATTGAGAATGAGATTTAATGCTCTGGGTTCACGTAATCCTCCTTTGAGTACATGCTCATCGCTCAGCATTTGATAGAACACGAAATACATAATCCGGCGATGGTATTCCTTATCTTTCTTGCTTCTTGGGGCGACTAGAAAAAGTTGCGACTAGGAGAAATAGGCGTCTTGGCTATTGCGAATCATGTACATGGGATCGAGAAAACACGTGAGCTGAACGAGGGTTGCCGAACTTGAACTTACTCGTTGTGCCGTCTCTAGTTCTGAAAGAAGGTAAAGTTTCATCTCTTCAGAAAATATACTACTGATTGTGGACAGTTTTCGTCGGAATAGCAAGATTGAAGATCTAATCAGGATTAATATTTAGAAGCTACTAAAAGCACAGTGTCAGTCGCAACTAGGCTTACTAGGTCCACAGAAGTAGCTGTCACGTTGTGAAACTCAAGGTCGTTTACTGTTTATCTAGTATTTGTGTGCTAAATTTCTGCGTAGATTTGGTAAACGTTCAAGTTTTAACTAACTTGTTTTGGTTCTTGCAGGTACTTGAAATAGCCATGGCAGACATCAAAATTAGAAGCGTTGCCACCACAGCCTTCCAAGACCAAAAGCCCGGTACTTCAGGTCTGCGGAAGCCGACAAAAGTGTTCCAGTCAGCCAACTACACGGAGAATTTTGCCCAAGCTATTCTGAGCTCTCAGAAAGTGGAAGGCGAGACACTGGTTGTTGGTGGAGATGGAAGGTATTTTGGTCGGGAAGCCATTCAGCATATCATCAAAATCAGCGCCGGAAATAAGGTAAACTGGTGGTCAAGTTCAAGGTCAAATGTTCAACAAGGATTTCAATTTGACATTGGGTTCTTTTGAACAGGTGCGCAAGCTTTTGATTGGTCAAGCTGGAATTTTGTCAACACCGGCAGTGTCCTGCATTATCCGGAAACGCCAGGCTTTGGGCGGTATCCTGTTGACGGCGAGTCATAATCCTGGTGGCCCAGACTATGATTTTGGCATCAAGTACAATGGATCCAACGGAGGCCCGGCGGTGGAGGCTGTTACGACTGCCATTTACGATATTTCAAAGACGTTGAAGGAATATCGAGTTGCTGACATTCCAGAAGTCGACATTGATTCTGTGGGCATCACTAATTTCCAGGTAAGCAGGCTTCAGATTGCATAAAATAGTGGGTTTTTAGTTTGTTTAAACCTGTATTTTAAATCATAGGTTGAGGGCCAAGAGTTCACTGTTGAAGTCATCAATGCTGTTGAGGACTACGTGGAGCTCATGAAAGAGATTTTTGATTTCGACTTACTGAAGCGCTCAAAGTTGCCAATCTTGATCAACTGCATGAATGGAGGTTCGTAATGGAAATATTGAAATAGAACATCCTTGAAGATGGCCTAAAAGTAAGCCTGCAAGTGTTAATTTTCGGAATTCTGATTTGCAGTTACTGGTCCATATGCCGAAAGGATCTTTATCCAAGAGCTGGGATATTCCACCGAAAGCGTCATCAAATCCAAGCCTCTTCCAGACTTTGGCGGACTTCATCCTGATCCAAACTTGACTTACGCCAAGGACATGGTCGACACTATGAAGTCCACAACGAGCCTGCAGTTTGGTGCTGCCTTTGATGGCGACGGCGACAGAAACATGATCTTGGGATCTGAAGGATTCTTTGTCCAGCCCGGTGACAGCCTCGCGATAATCGCGGCGCACTTGAAGTTGATTCCTTACTTCCAGAAGCGTGATGTCAAGGGAGTAGCCCGGTCGATGCCTACTAGCAAAGCTGTTGATCGGTAAGACACGTCAATTTCTAAAATGATCACTTGTAATTGGCTATGAGAATGAATCTGATAATGTAAATTGTATTTCCTTGTAGTGTCGCCAAGGATCTGAACCTCAAATGCTACGAAGTACCAACCGGATGGAAGTTTTTTGGAAACTTGATGGATGCGGGTGAAATCGAGCTTTGTGGAGAAGAGTCTTTCGGTACTGGCTCGACTCACGCTCGGGAAAAGGACGGGATTTGGGCTGCTTTGGCGTGGCTGAGCATTCTAGCCTCAACTGGGTCCAACATTCAAGACGTTTTGGCAGCTCATTGGAAGAAGTACGGCAGAAACTACTTTATGCGGATGGACTACGAGAATGTCGACTCTGACAAGGCCAGTTCTGTGATGAAGCATGTGGAGAACCAATTTGGAGTCTTGGAGTACCAGTGCGACAACTTCAGCTACGTGGATCCAATCGACAAGTCTGTTACCAAGAACCAAGGGCTGGTGGTCAATATTAACGAAGGTTCAAGGATCATCTTCAGGCTTAGCGGAACTGGATCTAGTGGGTCGACTGTTCGTGTTTACATTGAAAAGTACGATGTCGAGTTCGACCAAGAGGTTCAAGTGGCCACTGCTGGTGTTGTTGAAAAGGCTCTAGCGATTAGTAACTTACATGCGACTTTGGGCGTTGAAGCTCCTACGGTTATTACGTAAAAACGTTTGTGAAATTGTTGAAATTAGTCACAGCTTGAATGTTATAATTTTCGTAAAATGTACATGGTTTGATGGCCTCTATGTCGTCTAGATTATAGATTTGCGGGTCAGTGTGATATTTCAAGTTAGCTTGCCTGACCTGGGTCGTTAGCCGTATTTTTGTTGATGTTTAACCTTATAAACTGAAAAATTCAGAAAAAATATAAATATTGCTTGCGCATTACACGAATTCAGAAATGTTGTTTGGGTGGTTGAACGTTTTAAACCGACTGCACTGCCAACTGCACTGCCAACTGCCGGCTTAGCACTGCACCAGGCTCCATGCATGACTGTAAGCGGCAGAGGAGGAAAGACTGTGAGTTGACAATCGGCAATCGTAAATTTCATGTAATTTGAAAACCGTATGTCTTTCATTCTGCGAAAACTGTAATTTGGAAGAATCTTTTGAAAATCTCCTTGGTTGGTCCTGGTACGACATGTTTGAGTGGTTAATTCACGGTAAGTTCCCAAATTCAACAATTATATCTTTCTTTTCATTTGTTTGAATTTCGTATAATGAACAATCAATAAGCGCTATCAATAATAAAGCTTTTAAATTTCATGAGTCAGCTCCAAAACAACCGAAATGCGACTTGTCGCATCGGTTGTATGAAGCGAAGGATACTACTGGTGATGTGACCCTCAAGGCAAAGACGGGAAGCTACAAAGTTCATATGGTTGTCCTATCGGCTTGGAGTCCTGTATTCGCATCCATGCTCACTACCGACATGATCGAAGGACGTAACAAAGTCATCAAGTTAGAACACTTTGATGACGCTATCGTCCAGGACTTTGTCGAATACATATACTTGGAAAAAGCCTGCGTTCTGCAAGATAACCTGCCTGAGCTTCTCCAGTTGGCTCACATGTACAATTTGGAAGATCTAACTGACAAGTGCTGGCGCTGCTTGATGGAGACTCTGAATCCCGATACGACTGTGGATTTGCTTTTGTTGGCGGAACAGTACCAAAATCATACTCAAATTCGTCGTGTCACCGATTATTTGATGACACACCATCGCCACGTAATGGGGACTTCAAAGTACTCCATGTTGATTAAGGAGCATCCCGATGTCTACCTGAGAGCTTGTACGAATTGGTCGCGTGAAGAAGCAGGTAATTTTCAAAGTTCAGTTGTGGCAGTTTGACTGTCTGAGCTCATCTGATATACTTACATTCAATTCATTGATCAGGTGGACGTAACGCGGTCAGGAGATTTGATCTGGGATCGTGTAAGATGGTTATGCCTAAATTGCGAATTGTAGTCAAGACTTTGACTGAGAAGACTATCCCCTTGCAAGTGGAACCATCTGATACCATCGAGAATGTCAAAGCCCAAATTCGAGATAAAGGTATATACGGGTGTCGAGAAATATTTTCTGGCTTTGAAATACATCATTAAATTGTAAACTGTTTAAGCTAGCTTAAAATTAAAATCTTTTTGGTTTTTGCAGAGGGTATCCCAAAACATGAACAGCGTTTGGTCTTTGCTGGTAAACAACTCGAAAATGCCCGAACTATTTCTGATTACAAAATCCCGAACGGTTCTTGTATGCAACTGGTTTTGCGTCTATGTGGTGGAGGTGGAACAGAAATCTGCACCGATAATTCCGAAGCTTGTACTTGTTGAAATTAGTCACAGCTTTAATGTTATAATTTTCGTAAAATGTACATGGTTTGATGGCCTCTATGTCGTCTAGATTATAGATTTGTGGGTCAGTGTGATATTTCAAGTTAGCTTGCCTGCTGACCTTGGTCGTTAGCCGTATTTTCGTTGATGTTAACCTGAATAATGCAGAAAATATATAAACATTGCTTGCACATTGCACGAATTCAAAAACGCTGTTTGGGTGGTTAAACGTTTTAAACCGACTGCACTGCCAACTGCCGGCTTAGCACTGGAAACATTAAAAACATTTAAGCATACAACTGACGCTGGAATCCCTTCATTAAATCCAGTGTTTCTAGCATTTCGTATTGCTCTTTGAATTGTTTGTATTAAGAAACTGACACTCAGACGCTTGAAAAAAATCATAAAAAGTTGTCTGCCTAGAAGAGTTCAATTTATCATGGTTCCCTTTTGATGACTCAGCTCCAAGATGCAATTCGAGCTGTAAATAAACTTACGTGAAGTGCATCAACAATTTGAGCCTGTCAACTTGTACTTATTATCACCAACCAAACCCTCTGTTGAGCATATATTTATTTAGCTGCCCTGCCTCCATTTCTTTGAAAAACAAGTTATTTTGGTACAGCCAACAACTTATAGCCATTACTGTATATAATTTGACGTTACTTGTCGCATCAAAATTCCCATAACTTTGGAGGACAACCGCGATAAATATCTAAACTTGTTGGCTATTATCCAGCGCTGCATTACATATATTTCGAAACCAACATGAATCTGAAGGTCCAAAACTGTTATCAGGCTGTATATATATATATCGCCAGCGGCAATTAAGAAAGGTTAAGTGAGGAGAAGCCCAGCCGAAGGCTGTCATAAAAGCTTAGGACAGTCGCTTATCAGATTACTGCTTAGCAAGTAAGTGAACCCTGATCCAGCTCAAAATCTATATTCAGAAATGATAAAGCTCAAGTCTTGACTCTTTTAGAAACGTTGCATCCACACACACACATATCAAGTTCTTGTCTTGAGTTGAGAATAAATGAAGTTATTTGATAGTTTAAAATATATGGGAGGCAACAAGTCAGGAGAAAAGTCGACGACAAAAGTCATTTGCGCCTTGGACCTGCGTTCAGTCTGTTTGTTGTGTTGTGGTTGTGTTATCAATGTTTAATTTGTCTCGACGAAAGCGCTATTAATTAAAAATTTTCTGACCAGCGCTGAATCTGACCGCCATGATGGACCAAGAACAGATCCGCCGGATGGCAATCGAGTTTTTCAACATCGGAGCCGTTAAAATTGGCTCCTTCAAGCTCAAGAGTGGCATGACAAGTCCGATTTACTTTGATTTGAGGGTCATCATTTCGCATCCTAAGTTGATGGTAAGCTTTTTACAGGCTTGTGCAAATTCAGTTAGGATTCATATTTCAGCGTTGCAACACATAGGTTCACATATGCGTATATACGCATCTGCGTACAGGTTTTTGATTTTCTCGGGAAAATATTCACAACATGTGAACAACGTGATGACAGGATCGAAGAATATTTTCAAAATCTTCCCGCTTCGCTGACCTTTGACCTGTCTTGTAAGAAACTTAGAGAGATGCGCGCCCTGAATCTGATTCCATTAAATTCACCATCAAATTCTGAACAAAATGTGATTTTGTATTAGCTTGAAGCAGTTTGGCGTCATTCGGAAAATCACAAGGAAGGTCGGACTTGTGGGCCGAGTGTCTGATTGTCATGCAGAGGTAACCACTTTCGGAGACTTCAAAACTACTGTTCAAAGGCTTCAAAAAATCTGAAAATTTGTGAAAACGATCTTCAGATCATCTAGTTTACATGTTCAAAATTTGAAGTTTTTAGATTTAGAAGCAAAAAAGTTATGAACGTTTGATTTTGGAAAACCATTTCA